>LPNX011207308.1:258385-334387 GCA_001517045.1 Pseudotsuga menziesii
ATCGAGCTATGTACCTCGACCGAGGTACATACCTCGGTCGAGGTATTTATTAACCCTCGGTCGAGGTTTTAATACCTCGACCGAGGGTTAATAAATACCTCGANAAGAGTTTTATGTTTTAAAATAAAGTTAAAACAAATATTGTGATTGATGTAAATTTCATGTTGCTAAATAATTAATAAAAACATAAATGAATAGATTGCAATTGTAATACTAAATATTTGGTTAGGTTAATATTTCATTTTTAATTTGGGTTAACCTAAATTATCACATTAATCATGAAGAAAAATATAATAGTGATTTTGTTTAATACACTGAGATTTCTTTATCAGAAAGAAAGTTTATGCAATTGTTTTTAAGAAAAAATTTATGTGATTTAGTTAGTTTAAAATGAAAGCTTGAGGGTGTTGAGGAAATGTGAACATCAACAAGCTTCATATATGAATTTATAATTGGCTCTATTTTTATTATGTTTTGATATTTATTTTATGTTTATCAAACAGACCAATTTTTTTGTATATTCAAATTATTTTATTTATTTTTTATTTGAGTCGATAAGGAGTTACACATCCCCCTACTTGGTTGTAGAATGCGCCTCTCAACGTAATAATTATAAATTATGAAAACATTACATGAACAATGGATATATCACCCAGATTCACAAGACTTTTGGTTATAAGGATGGGTTACATTATAATTCTTAAATCTCCATGGTGAATTGGATGAAGAATAGGGAATGAAACTATAAAGCAGATGCTTTGGCTAAAGCAAGTGGCAACACTCTTGAAGGATCTTGGAGTATTTGTGAACAGAGAGGCACAGAAAATGTGGAAACCTTTCAGGTTTTCTAGTTTATGAAGCACGGGTTCATTTGGTACTGTGAGCTGTCTTTTGCAGTTTAGAGTATGACTGTTTCTTGATGATGGCTACATGCATTTTGATTTTTTCTGATATTTTCTTGTGAATACTTTGCTGGTTCACTTTGGCGATTTTAAATGCTTGGGCATTTCTGGTTTAAATGATGTGATCAGCTTTTCCTTATTTTTGGTTCCACCTCTGATATATTATGCTTTAGCTGAAATTAAAATGCTTCATTCTGCCCCTTTGGTGATTTACAAGCAAAAATACCGAGAGCATGACATGCGGCCTGATGGCCTCTTGTGCTGAATTGAATTGGATATGAACTTTCTTCGAAACACTGGATGGCATGGAAATGGCCAATTTATTAGTTGTTGAATTTTTTATCAACATTTGATTTCAGTTATTTATTATTCATGTTGAGGCTACTTCAGCTAGCTAGTTTTGCTCTGGTCTATTTGCTTGTGATCACCTTCGATTCACAGTTTATCTGACCTGAATGATTAGGAATGATGAAAAAAGTCTGCTATGATCAGATTGATTTTGCTGACAAGTAATGGTATAGTATGCTCTTCATGAGGCAATTTTATTGTATGTAATGACAACTTTATAGTTGGGTCAGATTTTGGATATGGTAATGATACATTGTGCTCTTCATGAGGCAATGATCTGAATGTAATGTCAACTTCATAGTTGGTTTTTTTTTGTACAATGGACCTATGGGGCCATCTGCTGAATGTGAATAAAATATTTACGAATTTTTTCTTTGGAAAAAAAAGAATTGGATGAAGAATGGAGTCATTATGTAAATCTCTTACAACATAGTGCAATCAAACTATTAGATGAGGAAGATCGACTTAACTGGTCCAAAAATCCTAACAATGGGGTATATATTGTTTAGGTTTTCAACTAAAATAGAAGAGGATTTGATTGTCAAAATGATTTGGTGATGAAAAATTATTTGAAATTGCAATGCCCGTTAAAGACAAACAACTTTCTATTATTGGCACTAGCAAATAGAATTCTCATTTGGAATAATAGACCAAAGGGATGTTGGATAGGGTCACGTAAATGTATTATATACAAATATAATGAGGAGTATATGGATCACTTGTTTGTACATTTCCCATATACAAGATCCGTTTGGAAAGAAGTTATACAAGTCACATCTAGTAAGAACAATTGTGGGTGATTCCATGAAGATGGGTAACACTTTTTGGCCAAATTTGGCGATGAAAACCTGATTTTTTACTCATGTGCTAGATAGAAGCCCTCAAAACGNACACTCGTAGATTGTCTACTTAACCAATAGCTGATAGATTTGTAAGTGTTTATAAAGGTCTACCACCCTATGTTATACATGGAAAGTGGTTAACTAGGAATTAAATGATATTCCACGACTTAGTTTTCACACCTACTCAAGTGGCACATAAAGTAAGGTTGGGTTTGGAAGGTAGTTGGAGACAACCAAAAGTGAAGAGTTGTAGAGTTTTATTAATGCCAAGTATATATCATAATAAGCCTTGAGGATTATTCCTGGATGTGGGTGTGCAACAAGATGATGACAAAGGGAAAGCAAGAGGCAGGGCGTGTGCCAAGGCAGATGGCAGCCCCTCCCCCACGTCACCGCACGTTTAAAATCAGTTCAACGATCCCTACAGCTGCATTGAAAGACATTTTATGCATGTCGATCGTATCTCATTCTACAACAAGGATATGGACTACTCTGGCTATGGACGGCTTTGGTACCAGGATGTCCCTCGAGACTCCCTGACCATGTTGTTTTGTACCTGGCTTAGACATGAGGGGACTCTTCATCGGTAGGGAATAAACTATATCAGACGACAACAGTGGGTGCAGAAGGTTAAAAACTCCATTGTGCAGAGGTTCGCTCTCCATCGTTGGCATCACCTCGCGAGTCTGGGGTATTAGGATAACACCGCCAGGGATACTGGGACAGAGTTTCAGCACTACAACTTGGCCTGTTTCTTTCTCATTCAATTGATCATGGCTTCATCGCTTCTCATTCGGCTCATTCAACTAGATCTTAAGAACTTATTTTGTAACTATTAGGTTACAAAGCTCTCTGTCTAACCAAAGAGGATTAGGGATGGAATAATTGCTTAAAAGAATAGCTTGGTTACTGGAAGTCCGAGCATTGATTTCACCCATCAAAAGGATACTGCCTTCCTTCCTTAAATTATAAATATCATGTTCTAACCCATTATAAGGACATTTTTTATCGAAACTGTTTTTTATAGTAGTTGGAATTAACAGGGGCAAAATAACATATGGCTATGTAGGTTCTTTCATCATTAATGTCTATGATCTCTAACCAAATCAATTGGTTGGGATGGTCTTTCTTATAAAGCATAACACGAGGGGATATGTTCTTCCTAATGTAACAGGATATACCCCCAATGCCTCTACGACATCAACGTTTATTCTATATTGACCATAGGACATATTCGTCTATATCAGGGACCTTGGACTCCTTGTGTTCCCAAGTTTCAACCAATAATATAATACCAATTCGCTCGGGATCCAACTAAACTTAGGGCCTTTGCTCCATGAAAAGCCTCGACACTTCCAGGAGAAGATCTGGAGTGTGTCAAATTATTATTTATTACTATCCTTTTGGTTTCTATCTCTAATAACAACTTTCTTGTTTTTTATTAATGCCCATTTTCCCTCCTTCCTAGTTTTTTTTACCTTTTGGACCTCCTTTCTTAATTCGGTCTAATCCTCTGGAATGAGGCCTTCGTTTATAAATTTCCTCGAGCCCTTTAAACTTGATGTCTTACTGAGTATGTTGTATTTTTCTTTGGTAGAACTAACCTTAACCCGTATTAGCCTTTCTTTATTCTCAATTAATTTCCCCAACATGTTTGCTTCTATGAGACCGGTAGTTTCAATTTGTAACCTATTGTGAAGTTTTCTCTTGACAATGGCTAACATATCCTCATTTTCCTCCTCTTTTAAACAAAAAATTATGAGGTTTAAAGCTCTTTGGTTAGGCTCATGGTGTAAGGCTATGAGCTTATTCATTTCCTCTTTAATGGGTTTGATATCTATTTTACCTTCTATATTATTTGTGGTTAAATTGTGGTTAACTTTTTCCTCTAACTCTTTAATCCTATCCTTTAACTTAATATTTTCTACTGTATATGCCTCTCCTTGTTCGGGTGTTTTTTGAATTTCCATTGCATGTAGTCTAATCTCCATTATCTCTACCTTGTTCTCCATTTTTTTTAAACTTATAGTCTATTTGTTTTTGGATCTCTTCTTGAAAATATGTAAATTTATTATGGAGCATGGTTGTTACTCTATCTAGAGTTTAGCTCTCTTTCTTCCCCAAGTTTCTATGAGGATTCTATGTATTCATAAAGTTTACCCTCTCCTTATTCATAAAGGTTTTGTAGGATAACTGTGCTAGGTCTTCCTTTAACAGTTTTTGGTAAATGCGGTGAATGATTGATATTTATGTAAAGATGTAAGAACATATATAGAATAAACTAAAACTAAAAATATAAAATATAAAAAAAAGAGGGAAAGAACGTATGCACCTAATTTACAGCCCCCACTTTTATCTATAGCTAAAAATATAAAATATAAAAAAATAGAGAGGGAATGAACCTATGCACCTAATTTAAAGCCCCCAAATAAATGGTGAAGATGCCCTAGTCGGAAGAGTGGAGTGCCCATAAATTTTACCGAAGGTTTGCACCGTAGAGCTAGATCGAGGGTTTTCATCTCACAACTTCACCTTTTACCGAGGGTTCTTTCACCGAAGGTTTCACCGCATAACGCCCAAAATTTTTATGGAAGGTTTCACTGTATAATGTTATAACATGTTTATTGGTTTTCATGGGTTTACATATTTCTAGCATAGATCCATCTTAATCTGGGATCTACCAAGGGATCTAATTTCTTGAGGTGTAATTATTTAGGTAATTTTTTTTTCATATTTATATTGAGAATGATATTTATTTGACTCGTAAATTTGTTATATTTATGGTAGATGAATCGAGTTTATTTGGGCAATTTTATTTTTTATTATGTTTAAAACTTATATGGACGTACCATTTATTTGCCTCATAAATTTGTTATATTCATGTAATTACTATACTAGACATGTCAATTGTCTATTTTTATCTATTTATTGTGTTTTTAACAATTATATTAGAGTCATTAATCTCTCTCTAGTTTTGTTATAATTCACTGATTGTTATTTTAGATGTGCCCATTTATATATTTCCTATAAATGAGTAACTATTTGTGTAATTTCAATTTTTAATATGTTTCAAATATTTATATGCAATGTGTCATTTATCTCTCTATATTTGTTATGCAATTTGAACACTACAAAATTTGGATTTGGTATAATAAAAAAATGGGAAGGGACATGTTAATTTAAAGATTTGTTATAATTAAGTAATTATTTGGGCATTTTTGTTTTTATTATGTTTTTAATATTTATATTAGACATGTCATTTATTTGCATGTAGATTTGTTTTATTTGTGTAATTACTATATTAGAAGTTTTGTAGAGTATATTTTCCGTTGGAGAATCACATATTGATAATAAAATTGTATTATGCGGGTTCAAGGGGGTTTGAGGGTGTTGGATTTATTTATGGATTCAAAAGCACAATTTGAACACTTCCAAATTTGGATTTTACGCAAAAAAATATTACGGTTTTCCCACCAAAACCCACTAAAAATTCCAAAACTTAGAATAAAGAGAATGCTATGTTATAATTGAGTTATTGTTATTATTTCAATATACCAATTTATTGCACTTAGAGTAGTAACGAACTAACCTTATGTACAAAAAAGAAAAAGTAATTAATTTTTTTTATGCCAACTCATAAGATTAATATATATATATAATAAATCCATATGCGCTCATAAAATAAAAATGTAAAACCAATAAAATGTCATTCAAAAAATAACACCTATGAAAGTGGATGCCTATCCGTGCTTGATAGATTCGCCTTTAGGATGGATCTATGCTAGTGGATTTGCTATATTTGAGTAATTATTAGGGCAATTTTTATTTTTATTTTTTTAATATTTATATCGGGAGTGTCGTTTATTTGCCTCTAAATTTGTTATATTTGTGTTAGATGTGTGAATTTATAGGTTTGTTATAATAGAGTAATTAGTTGGGAAATTTTAATTTTTTATTGTGTCTAAAACTTATATTGGACGTTTGTCATTTATTTGCCTCTTAGATTTGTTATATTTGTGTAATTACTATATTAGACGTGTCAATTGTCTATTTTTAGATTTGTTATAATTACATCGAAAGTGTTTTTTAAGGGGACGGTCCCTGTGGATTTTTCGTCGTTTGTCAAGCTCCTGACAAGGAGTTGCCCCTATCCACTCCGTAATAAAGAGATATTAAGACTATCTAACTACATACCTACATTTTGAACACCTTCCTCCTTTTTCTAACTTTCTAACTTTATCACCAACCAACAATAAGTGTCTGAAGCTTTTGTGAAGTGCACTAACCATGTGTTCCCTTTAGCTTCACGCATCCCCCTGTCCATAACACATCCGAAAACACCCATGTTTATATACTTTGGGAGATCCTCTAACTCAGACCACCAAAAAACTGTTAGTGTTTAAGCTTTGTCAACTGCTCCAACCCCAGTATGCTCACATCCTTCTGCTCACAACAAATCTAATGATCAACAATTAACACTTATCTCTCGAATATTTGTCCACTGCACCAACCCTTGTTATATGCTCTTCAGACATTCTCCTGCTAGCAATTCCTCCAAAGATACCAATGTTTCCATACCTGATAGCTCTTCTATCTCAAAACACCCACTAACACTCTGTACATTGTTCCAACCCCTGTATGCTCTTCAAATGTTTCCTTACTTAGCAACTCTTCTGACTCAAAACACCCACTACCATTTTGTCCCCTGTGCCAACCCCTGCATTCTCTTTATCTTCACACATTTATTTGTCCACAACTCCTCCAAACATATGAGCAACTGCCAAGAAGCCTAAAAAAATGTTTATGTATACCATAAGATAGATATTTACATATGGAGATGTTAATAAGAACTAAACATACAAACTTCAACCCAATGAGTTTCTATTTACCTATGATTCACCTCGCCAAAATATTTCTAATGTACTCCTCGACACCTGTAGAATCCTTAGAATCTTCATTAGAATATAGGAAGGTAGAGAAGAGTTGGGATGTTTGTTCAAGCAGAGCCACATGAGATTTGGGGACTTAATTGTCATTAGATTATGTTCCAAGAGAGAAGCTTCAGTATCAACATGTTGCAAACTCCTCATTTGAATACCGTCAAATGCATCATTGTCATGATAATCAACAAGCACCATTCTATTTTCCTACATGGTGATCTCTGTCCAACGCTTGAGTCATTGGGTGAAGAGCTCTCAACAACATCTCTTGGCCAACTTTCTTAGGTTTTCATGCAATATTTATCTCGTTCCAACCGTCTACTTCCATATTTTTCCATGGGACACTTGGTGGTCATGCATATCATCTAAAACACAAATGTGTAGGTCCACCACTGCCACTAGACACTTGGTTTTCACATTTGAAAAACCAAACTCCATGAGCCAAACATTGCAATGGAAACCATGTGGAAGCCAATGCAACATAAACATGTCTATATTGCAATAGTTGTCGAACCAACAAAAGGAAACTTGAACAGATAAGTCACCATATAAGCCTCACAAAATCCAATGGTTAACAAACGTGATGTCCATGGAGACAGTAATGAAACTAATAATTATTTGGATGTTTGAGTGATTTGGAACATGGCTAGTTGAGTTGCAATCACTCATTTGTGATTACATGTCAGAGCAAATGCACCGCAAAAATGGAAATGGTTGAGATAAATAGACATATCATTGTGAATCCACGACGTAAACCAGGAGCTAGCCATCGAAGGAAGGGAAGGTTGCAGTGCATGGAACACACATTGTAATTACAATGAGGAACCTAGCTTGTTTAACCACGTGTTCCTGCAATCTTACAGCTCTATCGGCAACTCTTTCTCCCAAATTCAAATTTGGTGGTTTTGGGTGTGCGAGTGATTTGAAGTTTTATCGGGATTTAAAAAACCAATAGGCTAGGGCTTTGAAAAAAACTACTAATGGATCCAGTCGTATCTTGGATGTAGGTTCCAAGCACAAATTTAAATTTAAATGAAATCATGTACCATGTGACATCATCACTTTGATTTGAATGAGACTAATTCGAACTAGAGATGCATCGTGGACCATTACAAAAAATTATGACATCCTTTGAATTCCCTCAAATTAAACTTAAGGATATGGAATGTACTTGTTAACTATTCTTTTAATTGGTTTCATTATTTTGTTTGTTAATGATAATGACTATAAATGTATATCAATCATATTCAAGGTAGCATCGGAGTTAACCATTCTAGAAAGATCTTTCTTCTATAGAATCCAAAGAAGTCTTAACAATTTGCATTAAGAGGCTCAACAATTTGAACAAGATTAGGCTTGTACATGTTGAATTCATATGGGCTGAAACCTATTCAAAGAGAATCAAGGTCAAGTTGAGAATACAGAAGGATGTTCTCAATGGGTTATATTACAAGAGGCCTCCATTGTTATGGAGTTATATTAGAACATGCCTAACCTCATAACTCCATAACAACATAGGCATCTTGTAATATAACCCCATTGAGGACTTCCTTTTGTATTCTCAACTTGACCTTGTTTCTCTTTGAATGGGCTCCAGTCCATATGAATTCAACATGTACAAGCCTAACCTTGTTCAAATAAGAATTATCCATGTTTTGGGGGGCTATAAATAATTACATTTAGGGCAATGAAGGATTTTTACCTGCTTTTTGCATACCTTCGATGATATCAACTTCGTTTCGTATGCAATTAACACACATGTTTGTTACATTGGGTGGCATGGAAATACTACACATACAACACAATACTCAACCCATGGTCTCTTGTACTATAAACATATTGGGCATTTCTACACTTTTCCACAAATAAACACCAAAAACAAAGGTTTGACGACTATCTTGAGATGTGATAAGATCTCTTACCCTACGAAATCTTTTGTTGAAGTATGTAGAATCACTACAAGGTTGTAACCCCTACGGTGCTTATACTAATGGTTAACGGCAGGTGTGTGATTAGAGTATCATACACATTCTCAGACCGTCCAAGAAACTAATTAAATTCCACCCAAGAGAATCACGCAGAAGAAAGAAAAGCTGTAAAAATTTGTACACTTCACACATAAATGGCTCCAAAATATTCCAAGACCATCAACTAGGATATACCTTCAAAATAGTGTGAGAATGAGCTTAGATCCATTGACTGCATTTGTGTATGCCTACTAATAACAATAGTGTAATATCCCAAACTGATATTTTCCTATTTATGTGTATATTGTAGATGGCTAAAAGACTTATTCCTTAATCAAATAGGAAAGCAAACCCCGAACTTTGCATGCATGCATTTGCATGCAAATATGTGCCCTAGAAAAACACTGAGATGCTATAAAATAGGAGAAATCAATGCATGTACATACCAGTATATAGATCAGCTGATGGTGAAGAGACTGGTCCCAGCATGCAAGGATTCTGCTGGAGGAATAAGGAGATACACCAAATCATCCTCCACAGGTGAATGCGCCCTCCTCTCAAACTATATAAGCTCTAGAATAATAAATAAGCTGTTGTTGGAAGCCCGGATGATGTGCACTAGGGTTATAATACCCCTCTGATGATGATGGAAGCAGCATGCGGAAGTTCTGAACCCTGTAGGTAGGAAAACAAATTGCTTTGTCTTTAATCATGGTGACATGGTGTGACGGTGAAACCCTCTGGCTGGATGAATAATCAACCTCCCGGAATAACTGCTGAATGTAACATGATGATGAACTAGTGCTGAACTTGGATGATCCAACCTGATGATGAACTAGGGCAGATAGATTTCGCTGTTGAAATACACCAGTTAGCTGAGCATGCGCTCAACCCAACTTAGCTCGCCGAGCTCTCCAATTCGACTCCACAAATCAATTATCACATAAGTGACTTCTCCATTCACTTTATCTTTCTTTTATAACTCTCAACTGCAAAAACCCTAACTTTTGACCTAATTAGGTCACTTTATCTTCTAATTTGCAGTTGACTTGCATGCATGCACATGGAGACTTAATCAGGTGCATGCATCATTAAATGATGCCCAGATGTCATGCATGCAAGTGGCCTTTGGCTCTAGTGGCCCTCTTCGACCCAATGGTGATATAATATTGATGCCCTAGATCTTCTATATATGGCATCAGTCCTCGGCCAATTCCTTGACTATCAATACCCGCTCGAACCTATAGGAATCACATAGGTTAGCGGGTTGGTCCTCAATGCATAAGCAGAAGAGGACATTACAGTACTCCCCGCTCGAATTTGCTTGTCCTCAAGCAACTGTAAAGCCGGGTGCTGTAATACCTGTCCTGCCTCCCAAGTAGCCTCCTCTATAGGCAGATCTTTCCACTGAACCAGGTAATCTCTCATGATTTTGTTCCTCAGTTTCCGCTCTCACACCTCTAGGATGCGCTCTGGAATCAGAGCCAATTGCCCCTCGTCATCAAGGGGAGGCAGCTCAGAAGATGTAACAATCTGTTAACCAACCACCTTCTTGAGATTGGAGACATGAAATATGTTGTGAATCTTGCTCTCTAGGGGTAGTTCTAGCTCATATGCTACCTCTCCGAACTTCCGAATTATCTTGTATGGACCATAGAAACGAGGTTGGAGTTTTTCTGCTCCTTTCTTTTCAAGAGATGACTGTCGGTAAGGCTGGAAGAGTAAATAAACGAAGTCTCCCACCTCAAAACTGCGCTCAACTCTATGCCTGTCTGCATATATCTTCTGTTGATTCTGAGCAGCTTGTATGTTCTCCCTGAGTATCTTGAGGATATCTTGACCCTCCTGAATCCACTCCTTGGCCTTGGGGCCCCTAGTATTGCCAAATATCCGGTCTGCAAAAGTGGAAGCATCATACCCATACAGGGCTCGGAAAGGGGTCATCCTAATGGTCATATGGTAGGTGGCGTTGTAACAATGTTCACCCAAGTGTAACAATTTGATCCATGTCCTTTGTTGACCTGATATGTAATTTCTCAAGTATCCCTCAATCCATTTATTAACAATCTATGTCTGCCCGTCACTCTGCGGATGATAACTTATGCTCATGGCTAACTCGGTCGCCACTAACCGAAAAAGCTCTTGCCAAAAGGCTCCTGTGAATTTGCTGTCCCTATCACTGACAATGGTCTTGGGTAACCCATGGAGTCTAAATACCTCTCTAAAAAATAGTTCTGCTACCTGTGCTGCTGAATAATCTGATGATATGGCAAAGAAGTGAGTAAACTTAGTCAATCTGTCCACTACTACGTACAAGCAGTCTCTGCCTTGGACCTTGGGTAGCCCAGTAATGAAGTCCATAGAAATGCTCTCCCATTTCTACTCGGGAATAGGTAAGGGATGTAGTAAACTAGCCGGGTGGATGTACTCTATTTTGTTTTGTTGGCACAAGCTGCACTCCCTCACATTTTCTATCACATCTTTCTTGAGGCCCTTCCATGAGAACCTTTCTCTAATCTGTCTGTAGGTCTTGAGAAACCCCTGATGCCCTGCTAATGGTGAATCGTACGATGCTTGTAAGATTTTCTTCTTGAGGGGAGACTCTGGAAACAAGAAGATTATGTTTTTGTAGTATATGATATCATCAATGACCCTGTACCTATCATCCCGAATCTGTCCATCCAATAGCTCGCAAGCAAACTTATCTTTGGAGTACTCAACCAAAAGATGAGACCTCCAATCTGATGAGATGCTCATAAGGGATAAAGTTGTTGGTCGTCTAGAAAGTGCATCAGCCACTAGATTGCTCTTCCCCTTTACGTACTCAATCTTGAAGTCATAAGCCTGAATTTTGCTTACCCATTTCTGTTGTCTCTCATTTAGCTCTTTCTTCTCTAGGAAGTATTTCAGGCTGTTGTGATCTGTCTTAACCTTGAACCTGGCACCTACTAAGTACTGCCTGAACTTGGTTAGCACATGGAGGATAGCTAACATCTCTTTGTCATATATCGAATAGTGGTGCTCATAGTCTTTGAGCTTCGTCCTCTCAAATGCAATGGGGTGGTTGTTCTGCATGAAAACTGTCCCAATTCCCTCTCCTGAAGCCCCAATTGATTCTGAGCAGTTTGTATGTTCTCCCTGAGTATCTTGAGGATATCTTGACCCTCCTAAATCCACTCCTTGGCCTTGGGGGCCCTAGTATTGCCAAATATCCGGTCTGCAAAAGTGGAAGCATCATACCCATATAGGGCTCGGAAAGGGGTCATCCTAATGGTCATATGGTAGGTGGCGTTGTAACAATGTTCACCCAAGTGTAGCCATTTGATCCATGTCCTTTGTTGACCTGATATGTAATTTCTCAAGTATCCCTCAATCCATTTATTAACAATCTATGTATGCCCGTCACTCTGCGGATGATAACTTATGCTCATGGCTAACTCGGTCGCCACTAACCGAAAAAGATCTTGCCAAAAGGCTCCTGTGAATTTGCTGCCCCTATCGCTGACAATGGTCTTGGGTAACCCATGGAGTCTAAATACCTCTCTAAAAAATAGTTCTGCTACCTGTGCTGCTGAATAATCTGATGATATGGCAAAGAAGTGAGTAAACTTAGTCAATCTGTCCACTACTACGTACAAGCAGTCTCTGCCTTGGACCTTGGGTAGCCCAGTAATGAAGTCCATAGAAATGCTCTCCCATTTCTACTCGGGAATAGGTAAGGGATGTAGTAAACTAGCCGGGTGGATGTACTCTATTTTGTTTTGTTGGCACAAGCTGCACTCCCTCACATTTTCTATCACATCTTTCTTGAGGCCCTTCCATGAGAACCTTTCTCTAATCTGTCTGTAGGTCTTGAGAAACCCCTGATGCCCTGCTAATGGTGAACAGTACGATGCTTGTAAGATTTTCTTCTTGAGGGGAGACTCTGGAAACAAGACGATTATGTTTTTGTAGTATATGATATCATCAATGACCCTGTACCTATCATCCCGAATCTGTCCATCCAATAGCTCGCAAGCAAACTTATCTTTGGAGTACTCAACCAAAAGATGAGACCTCCAATCTGATGAGATGCTCATAAGGGATAAAGTTGTTGGTCGTCTAGAAAGTGCATCAGCCACTAGATTGCTCTTCCCCTTTACGTACTCAATCTTGAAGTCATAAGCCTAAATTTTTCTTACCCATTTCTGTTGTCTCTCATTTAGCTCTTTCTTCTCTAGGAAGTATTTCAGGCTGTTGTGATCTGTCTTAACCTTGAACCTGGCACCTACTAAGTACTGCCTGAACTTGGTTAGCACATGGAGGATAGCTAACATCTCTTTGTCATATATCGAATAGTGGTGCTCATAGTCTTTGAGCTTCATCCTCTCAAATGCAATGGGGTGGTTGTTCTGCATGAAAACTGCCCCAATTCCCTCTCCTGAAGCATCACATTCGAACACAAAGGATTGAGAAAATTCTAGTAAAGCTAATATTGGGCATGAACTCATTACCTCCTTCATTTTCTCGAATGTTTGTTGTGCTGCCTCCGACCAACTAAATGCTCCCTTCTTGGTAAGATCTGTGAGGGGTGCGGTCATCTGGGAGAATCCGCTGACATACTGCCTGTAGTAGGTGCAAAGGCCCAAAAAGCCCCTCAGTTCTATCACATTTTTAGGTGTAGGCCAATCCAAAATTGCCCGAATCTTCTCTAAGTGCACCTGGACCCCGTTGGCCCCTATCGCATGTCCTAAGTACAACATCTCTTGCATGCCGAACTCACACTTGGACATTTTGGCATTTAGTGACTGATCCTGTAGAATACCAAGTACTTCATCAAGATGTCTCAAATGTTCTTCCCAAGTCTGATTGTATATCAATATGTCGTCGAAGAATACCAGAATATATTTACGCAACAGTGTCCTGAAGATATGGTTCATGCATGATTGGAAAGTACTTGGTGCATTAGTGAGCCCAAATGGTGTCACTAGAAACTCATAATGTCCGTAGTGGCAACGGAAAGCGGTCTTTGGAACATCCTGTTCCCTGACCCGAATCTGATGGTACCCTGAGCGGAGATCAATTTTGGAAAAGTACTTTGCCCCCTGTAATTCATCCATTAACTCATCAATCCTAGGGATGGGATACTGTTCTTTATGGTCTTCTTATTGAGTGCCCTGTAATCAATGCACATGCATAAGGTTCCATCCTTTTTCTTCACTAGCACTACTGAATATGCAAAGGGACTGGAGCTAGGTTTGATGTATCCCAGCTTGAGTAGTTCCTTGATTGTACTCTCGATCTCATCTTTATATCTTTTGGGATGTATGTAAGGAGTGGTGATAACCGCTTGGGTCCCCTCCTCTAACTCAATAATGTGCTCAAATCCCCTATCTGGAGGTCGACCTGCTGGAAGGTCTCCGAATACTACCTTGTGCTTATGTAGTAAGGCCTCTATATCTGTTGGATGTTGTGTGGCCTCATCTAGTGGTTTCCTGAAGGTAACCATACACTCTGCAAGCCACTCAATATCTCCATGCCGGAGTACTGCCTCCATCCTGTGTGATGTCACTGTTGTGGGAGGATAGGTATTCATCCCTCTCAATACCACCTTCTGTCCTTCTGCTCCTGTAAACTCCATCTCCATGGTATGGTAATTTGTGGAATACTTCCCTATGGAATATAGCCACTGAACTCCTAGTACCACATTCATGTTAGGTACATCTACCACATAGAATGTCTCTATCACTGTATAATTCCCAGGCGTTACCTTTAATTTAGGAATCCTTTGACTACACTCCATGGTGTGACCTGCTGCTGCTACCGAAAACCCATCAAAGCTCTCAGTATGAATGTCTCTCTTTTAACCCATGCAACATCAATAAATTTGTGGAATGCCCCACCATCTATCAGTACTCCCACTCTGTGGCCCTGTACGGTACCTCTGATCCGAAGAGTGTGGAATCTAGGAACCCCTGTCATGGTAGCAATGGTACCTCCTAAGGCCTGTCCCTCAACAACTATCTCTGTTGTCTCTCCCTGCTCCTGATCCTAGTAATCTTCATCCTCCTCACTGTCGGAATAAGCCTCTATGTAGTAGGCCTTTCCTTTTCCTAAACATCTGTGACCTGGTATCCATGGTTCCTGGTAAGTGAAACATAACTTTTTTCTTCTAAGGTCTTATCGGGTATCATTGTCCATCCATTCTTTCTTGGGCCATGGTTTCCTTTCTTTATCTTTAATAGGAACATTGGCCCTGGGAGGAAACCTATTTTTGGGCACTACATCCTGCAAGTCTCTAGTCCGTCTGATGGTATCTGCTAGGGTGGTGGGCCTATAAGACTTGACCCATCCCCGTAAGGGTTCAGTGAAAGCCTCAGTGAACAACATAATAAACCTGCTCTCTGATATATCTGTGACCATGACTGCTATCCTCTGAAACTCAGAAATAAAAACATCTGCACTCCCTGTCTACTTGAGCTGTGACAGTTCCCTAAAGTGTACCTCTGGATCCTTCCGATCAAACCGCTCAATGAGCCTCTGTGTAAAATCTGTGTATGAGGTGATGGTGTTGTGACCCAGTGTCACTAACCTGTGGTACCACCACTCATGTGCTTCTCTGTCCAAATACAAAGTAGCCAATTTAATGGGATCTGTCTCAATCATGGGGTTGAGTTGGAAGTATGTATCCAACTTCTGCACCCAATTCCTAGTTGGGCCACCCCGGGTGCCCTCAAAGGTAGGGATAGTCAGTTTCCCTACAGTGCGTTGTAACTCATAGTTCTGGGTGAATGGCCTATTGTAAGCTTTGGGGTTTTTCTTACTTTTAAAGTGGCAGAAGTCAGTGAAGGTCATGGCTGAATGGAAGTCCTCTCCTAAAGCCCTATATTCTCTCAGATAGGCACTCATGGGTTCTTCTGGTTCTACTTGTGCTAGAGGCACTATAGCTGGACTATCTAAGAATTGAGGCATGGTAGGTCGGAAAGGCTTGTATATATGGGGATGGCTCTGCATGTTGGTATGTAAGTGCTCCCTACTACTGTTGGTGGATACCCTATCACTGTTGGGAAATAAGGGACTGTGTGGGGTGTGCCCATTCTTCTTAGTCATTTGCCTAAAGGTGCTCATCATTTCTTTTTGCCTAGTGGTGAGTTCTTTTATGGATGATATGAGACTGTTGAAAGATATTTTATCATCATCGACCATTGTTTCTTTGCCATTTTCAAACTGATACTCTTTGTTCCCCAAATCTATGTCCTCTAACTCCTCTTCTTTGTCTCTATACCTCTGTCTCCTGTGAGTAATGTTGTATGGGTCTCCTGGATTCATTTATAATTTTTGCATGCCCACAGCTAGCAAGGAAAATAGCTCTGATACCACTGTAATATCCCAAACTGATATTTTCCTGTTTATGTGTATAATGTAGATGGCTAATAGACAAACCCTGAACTTTGCATGCATGCAGTTGCATGCAAATATGTGCCCTAGAAAAATACTTAGATGCTATAAAATAGGAGAAATAAATGCATGTACATACCAGTATATAGATCAGTTGATGGTGAAGAGACTGGTCCCAGCATGCGAGGATTCTGCCGGAGGAATAAGGAGATACACCAAATCATCCTCCACAAGTGAATGTGCCCTCCTCTCAAACTATATAAGCTCCATAATAATAAATAAGCTGCTGCTGGAAGCCAGGATGATGTGCACTAGGGTTATAATACCCCTCTGATGATGATGGAAGCAACATGCAGAAGTTCTGAACCCTGTTGGTAGGAAAACAAATTGCTTTGTCTCTAATCACGGTGACACAGTGTGACGGTGAAACCCTCTAGCTGGATGAATAATCAACCTCCTGGAATAACTGCTGAATGTAACCTAATGATGAACTAGTGTTGAACCTGGATGATCCAACCTGATGATGAACTAGTGCAGATAGATTTCACTGCCGAAATACACCAGTTAGCTAAGCTTCCGCTCAACCCCAACTTAGCTCGCCAAGCTCTCCAATTCGACTCCACAAATCCATTATCACATAAGTGACTTCTCCATTCACTTTATCTTTCTTTTATAACTCTCAACTGCGAAAACCTTAACTTTTGACCTAATTAGATCACTTTATCTTCGAATTTGCAGTTGACTTGCATGCATGCGCATGGAGACTTAATTGGGTGCATGCATCATTAAATAATGCCCGGATGTCATGCATGCAGGTGGCCTTTGGCTCTAGTGGCCCTCTTCGACCCAATGGTGATATAATATTGATGCCCTAGATCTTCTATATATGGCATCAGTCTTCGGCTGATTCCTTGACTGGCAGTACTCGCTCGAACCTATAGGAATCACATAGGTTAGTGAGTTGGTCCTTAATGCCTGAGCAGAAGAGGACATTACAAATAGTGAATCCTAATTAGGCATATGAAAACTTGTTGTAGCTGAGATTTGACTATATCCAAAATGGCTTTACCAAATAGATATTGGAGCTAGATATCTCATTCTTCCTTATTTTTTCATCATCTTCATTATGGTTACTGCTGAAACTTGTATTTTTGATGTTTCATGACAATATAGAATGCTTGTTCTTCTACCACACATCCTATCCTTCTGAGTTTGAACTCTCTTGCTTGTTGATGTTTGAATTCTCATGTTTCTCGTTTTTGGTTCTACATCATCCTATCCTTCCATGTATTTCTCGAAATAAAAAATAAGACATACACCTTTAGGATTTTAAACTCATTTGCACCTCTAGGTCTAAAAGTATGAGCCTTAAAGATATTAAAGGTGCACATAATTAGTTAGATGACTCCTGCAATTCCCACACATATCTCATCAAAGAAGATCAAGATGTGGTCATATTTCATGTCTTCAATAAAATGCAATTGCCACCCTTATCTAGTGTAAGAAGATCGACATGTGCATCACTTGCATGAATTGAATGACATTCAATTGCTACACATACTTTTTAATTTGAAAAGAAGCATAGGTAGAGGTGAATAAGCATTGATTGAGGTGAATAGGTGTTGCTTTAGATGGAAACATTATGTATTAACTTTTACACTTATAATTAATAGAATTAGTCACTAAAAGTACATGTGTACATGGTATAGTGGTTGGGTGTAACAATGTTTCCCCCTCCATTAGGGGTCAAATCACAACTTGAGTCATCTGGAATAACAAGTGTGATTTCCTCTTTGTTTTAAAAAAAATGTAGTTCGAAACTTGCTATTTTTATTTTCTACAAACCTATTCGGTTCTCTTTGTATTTTAAGATTGGTTAATATATGTCTTTTCTTCCGTCAGTTCTATGTATATGTAAATTTTATTGATTAACATAATATATGATGTGATAGTGGAGATACTTAATTTTCTTGTTTTAGGTCTTCAATTCTTTAAATGCAAGAATAAAAATGGAATCTACAATGAGGCTATATATTACTTTGGGTAGTGCACGCCTACCTTCCTCATGCCAGGACCAGGCTAGATAATACTTCTGTCTACCTAAACCAGGCTAGGCATAACACCTTACATATGAACATGTCAAGCATAGATAGGAAAACCAACTACATAGCACATCGTAAGAGCAAAGAATAGCCCGAAAAATGTTTACTTTCAGGTTTAATGAATCAATTTGAAGAGAAGACTTGTCGTGCTTAGGTAAATATATAGGGTTCAAACTTACGCATTCACTTGTTTACCTCTATTAACAAGTGGACCCACTATACACCATACTATGACACAGTTCACTCATGGGATTCTAAGACCCACTTCCCTTTTATAATATGGTGGGGTTTGTAGAATAACAATAACATTTGCCAGAATTTTAACCCACTTGGGTTCATGTACATTGTTGAGAAGATATGATGACATTGATAAACCTTATGCCTAGTATCTCACAAAGGAAAGAGTGTAAAAAAACACAATCTCCACTGTTATCTCGTCAAATGGTTTTGTAAATTTTGAGGAATTGCATGCTTTCTCGCTTAAATTTGTCATTTTCCTTGGTCATTTGCCCTAATCCATTTCTTCAAACTCCCCATTAAGTTCCCATTGATCAGGTTTTCTTCATACTCTTGTGACTCTATATTTAACCTGCATTTCACAAACACACATCATTAGTATTGCCTAAACCCTAGTTTTATGCTTCCTTAGATTTGCAATTGTTATTGTTATTAAAATAAAATATGAAGTAATTCTAAAACCTAAGCCAAACTTTCAAGCCATGATTCAAGCGATAACCATCCTTCACAAGTCACAAGTTAACACAGTTAAAATGCCAAGTGTCAGAGGTTTCAGGGCCACGTGATTCGGTATGTGTCAAGACGTAATTTCCACCCAAGAATTTGCAGATCGCTTCTCTGATAACTCATATGGCGCGCAAAGATAGATTTGGAGCAAGGATCGGGTGTTAGATCTTTGAATTGTTTGAATAAGTGATAGCTGTAGGGTTTTGAAAGTTTGTTGATAACAAATCTAATGCTTCAGATGTTCAAGAAAAGTTGCAGAGATCACAGGTCGCCGAGCTTATAGGTGTATATGTTTGGCAGGTGACTCATCCGAGATAAAACTATTAATTGACAAGCTAAGTAGCTGCATGCAAATCTCCAAGTCTGTAATTTTCGAGCCTAACACCAGAAGCATCGACAACAAGTCCGTTTTCTGGCCATATTTTAAATTCTCAGTAATTATGAATGGCATTCATGTGGTTTCCCTCCAAGTAGAAGATGGTTGCCCATATATCCTGAGAGCTGCGACTTTATTCACACATATAAACATCACATAAAGTTTTCTTACAGAGGCGTTTGTTAGTTGCTATTATGCTCAAAATTGACAGCATCAAGAATAATGCCAAGATTAAGTGTCACGATTTTGGTATAAACGCTCATTCTAAATAACTATGGTATGTCATATGTACAGAGATTATAATGGACTCCATCACCCAATGAGAGCACCCACTATTTAAATGAAACTACTTGAATCACACAGAAAATGCTAAATAGAAGATATAGAGCAATTGAAGAAGACAGACATGCAACACTGACTTCTGCAACTCATTTAAAGCAGCCCTAAACTTAAATGAATAGCCTTGAAGATTAGGAAGCTTGGAAAATACGATTTTGAAGGAGTCTTTTAAACACTGCCTTTTCGGTGGCTAATCAAGCTTACACAGGTATCTTTAGCAACCGAAAGCAGAGCTTTCGGTGGCTTACAGGCTCGAATTTTGGCTCTTCTAGCCACCGAAAGTGCAGAAAGGCACAAATATGAGTTTTATTGATTCAGGTGACTCGAGGGTGGTTTATAATGATAAGCAAATAATTAAAGGCATCGTAATCAAGTTTTTGCAGTGTATTGCGCTGCAAACCGGGGATTTTCTTACAGGTGGCAAATTTGGTCAACCTTGACCTTGTATTCATCTCTTGAAGCAATGACTCATAGTCCAGATGGTGGATAGAAATTAAGGAAGATTCCTACAACATGCAAAGCAGTTGTCAAAGATTTCGAGGATTAGGAAGATCTTTTAAGATATGGAGATTGACCATCAAAATAGGATCTTTTTCTATTTTCTTGCAACTGTTTTTTACTATCTATTTTTAGTAAATTCGATCCAGTTTTTCAGGATCCAGAATAATTTTGTAAAGACTATAAAGCCTATGACTTCTATAGAAAAACAAGTCGATTTGGAGTTCTAAACTACACTGTTGTTGTGATAAAGACACTTTCAATAATATATTCAGTATGCAAGCTTCTTTCATTGTTATTTGTCAGATCTTCTTTTAGATTTCTATTCTATTCTTATGAGTGGAATTTTGTTCTTTATCTATGTTTACATAATCTATTGGTGACTGTCATCTTACCATCTGATTAGTAAGCAAATGATCATAAGTAATCATACTAGTTTTATTGGCCCATCATATATATATGGTTGTATGTAAGTGTTCTGGTTAATAAAGTCAGTTTCTTCATCCATATTTATCTATTACCTATCTGACAGTAGCTCTCAAAGGCCTTATTGTCTGAATGTACTTAAGACTGTCTTGAGTATACCATTCAGTGAGTTAGATATTCACTTTGATCCAATATGACCCATCACTGAGTGAACCATTGGAAGAATAGTTAAGTTACCAGGCATCTTCGAGTTACAGCCTAGAAGAGTTTCCTGGAGTGCTAACATCCACAATGAATTGTTGCTTGGGCTACCATTGTTCCCTCTAATGCCATCCTTGCAATAGGTGTGTTGGAGAATCTATGTATATTTACGATCCCTATAGTTTAGTTTATGATATTGTGAATTCTATACCAGGTAAACATAATTTAGCTATGTTGTTTTTCAGATAAATGACAATTTTTTTTTAAATTTGTGGGGAGCTATGAAATTCAACTCTACCATGAAACTTGTGAAGCAAGTAAGCAAACTAAACTTACTCTTAGTGTGCTCTTTAAATTATTTCCATATTAGAATAAGCACATGGTTTTGGACATATGTATTGATCTTGGTGAGAATTATTTTATTTTAATATTTGCATGACTTGTGTAGGTTAAGAGTTTTAGTATTATTATAATTTAGCTAGATTTACTTTCAAATACATAAAATTGTATGGTCTATATACACTTTTCTCTCATTTTATAACATATTGAAGTTTTTTTTCTACGTTTCATTTGCCTCATTTGGAGGTATGCTAGTTAATTAATTATTTGGTAAAGAGTTATTTTGTTAAAAAAAAATTGTGTTTTTAACATTTATATTAGAGGGCCATTAATTTGCCTCTAGATTTTTTATAAAATTGAGTAATTGTTATCTTAGACGTGTAAATTTATAAATTTTGTATAATTGAGTAATTATTTGGGTAATTTTATAGATTAATATGTTTTAAACATTTATATTGGATGTGTCTTTTATTTGTCTCTAGATTTGTTGTGAAATTCGAGCACTACAAAATCTCGACATGGTATAATAAAAAAATGGGCGGGGCTACGTGGATTTAAAGATTTGTTATAATTGCATGATTATTTGAGCATTTTTATTTTATTATGTTTTTAATATTTCTATTAGACATGTCATTTATTGGTATGTAGATTTGTTATATTTCTGTAATTATTTTTTTGAAACAGAAGCAGTTATATTAAGAACTAGTGGTATAACCACTGGAAAAAAAGCACAGAGTTCAGATGCCCTTGAGGTAGTGGCCATTCCAATAGCCCTTATGGAAGTGGCAAAATCCAGTGCCCTTGTGGAAGCGACAAACAAAAATTGATAAAACAACCCATACTGATCGAGTTTCCCAAAAGGCACCTAGAGAGTTTTTTACACAAGTAAAATAAACAAAACCAACTATAGCAAGCAAACAGGTCCAACAATAGAGAATACATGATTTAACGAGCACTTCCGCTGTGGCGCGAGGAGGAGCCGGGGCGAGCCTCCACTTCCAACTTCATCACTTTCAGTTCCAGTTTTTCAACCTTAATTTCCAGTTCAGCCAAAAACCTGATAAACACTTGTTCAGTTTTATGGATCCTGAGTTCAAACTCATTCCTTAACTGGATCATGTCTTGGTCCACATTCTCCAAACGACATCTGCCCTCCGTGTCCATGCTATGCACGAGGCGATTCATTCTTTTCAACTTATTCCTAATGTCCCGGATGTCATCTTCGACGTGCAGAGCGAGCGAGGAGAAAGTTGAGGATTCAGAGGGGCAGAGAGCCGGTTGGGTCTGCAAATACAGCAACCCTACAAATAAATCAACGATGATGAAGAGGCAACCATCCGCCACCTTGTATAGAACCGGGGATTTCGTGTGTCATCATTCCGGGTGATTCAGGAGTACAAGAGATCTCCGAAAGTACAGGGCTAAGGGCATACACTATCAAGGTGACGGAGGATGGAGCAGACAAGGAGCAAGGCCAAACAAACCACCTCCCATCCTCATTAAATCCATCCTGTGGCACATGCCATCCACCACGTGCTAGCTCGAAAAACGTGTGCGTGCCACGAGCGTGGATGGGACACGCCTTAAAGAGTTGGATGAACCACGTGGAGGGCCACGACATAGGTCCTAACAGCCTTAAACTCATGGTCATGTAAGCAGTGGGGACTAACAACTTTAGGGAATAAAACAATTATTCGTGGGATCATTCAACTCGAGAATACCTTGGTCCAGAGAAGAAGCATGGTTTGCTGCTAAGTCGTCCTACTTGTTATTTTTCCTGAGAAAATGAAAAGCTTCGATTTTTTGATAGGAGGAGGTGCAAATTTGGATCTTCTTAATTAGCTGTCATATGTTCAGATCCTCAGGGGGGCTGCTTGTGTTGAGTGCTTGAATAACAAGTCTAGAATCGCCAATCACCACGATGTCGTTGATGCCTTGAGCTTTGGCAAGGTGGAGACATTGCCAGAGGGCTAGATCCTCAGCCATATTATCTGATTCAACTTCAAGGCCCCACGAATAGGACAATTCATGTTTTCCATCCTGGGAAAAAAGAACCCCGCCCCCCTTGCCTCCCCAATATTTCTGTAATTATTATATTACTTTTTTTTTCGAGTATATTTTCGCTCTTGTTTTGTTTGGAGTTCATTGGAAATTGTAAAATTCATAGAATCACATATTAACAATGAAAATTTTATTATGTCAGCCCAATGTGGTTAAAGGGTGTTGGATCTATTTAGGGATTGAAAAGCAAAATTTAAACACTTCCAAATTCAAGGATTTTACCAAAAAATATTACCGGATTCCCACCAAAATCCACTCAAAAGTCCAAAATGTAGAATAAAGAGAATTCTCCGTTATAATTAAGTTATTGTTATTATTTCAATATACCTATTTATAGATTTGTTATTTGTTATAATTAAGTGACTACATTATATTTGTTATAATTAAGTAATTATTTGGTAAAGAATTATGTGGACATTTTTATTGTGTTTTTAACATTTATATTAGAGGGTCATTAATTTGCCTTTAGATTTGTTATAATTGAGTAATTGTTATTTTACACGTGTCAATTTATAGATTTTTTATAATTCAGTAACTATTTGGGTAATTTCATTTTTTAATGTATTTTAAACATCTATATTCGATGCCTCATTTAGTTGTCTCTAGATTTATTATGCAAATTGAACAGTATAAAATTTGGATTTGGTATAATAAAAAAATGGGTGGGGATGTGTTAATTTAAAGATTTGTTATAATTGAATAATTATCTGGGAAATTTTATTTTTATTGTGTTTTAATATTAATATCAGACGTGCCCCAGATTCGGGTGCCAGCGAGACAAATCGACGGTGCAAAGCGCGTCGGTCCGCGAGCCATACATGTGGTACCTCGCATGCAGAAGGGACGTCATATGGATCCACCACCGCAGTTTCCAAAGCTAGTGCTCGCGTGCCGAGAGGGAAGGTCGTCACTTCTTGACTCTCGACGTAGGTTGGCGCTTTTCTGTCCTCCTCTTACGCATTCATGGCAGACCAGAAGAGTTTAATGCAAGCTGGTGCACAGTTATTGTTTGGACAGGGTGGTGATATGAAGCAAAACGCCATGGAAAACTGCAACATTGTCTGCAGTGGTTTCTGTAATTCTCTGTCTCGGATTGTTGGTTTCTCTACGCAAATTGAAGCCTGGTCTCAACTTAAGGCTGGTGTAGGGAGTGGGTGCGCACTTCTAGTGCTACTTGGAATTCTCCACTGGTCAGTTGGTTCTCAAGGTCACGATTTTATTGCAAGTTTTCACAGTTTGGGGAGCACCCACCATTTCGATCCTTCTCTGCGTAGCACTCAACCCTTCCAGCAACACCTAGGCTATTGGCTTCTCACCATGTATGGGAAAAGAGGAGTGCCTCGTTGTGCCAGCATGGGAATAGGAAAAGCCCAAAGGGGGCTCAATGTGTAGAAGGAAGAAGGATACGGAATTCATATCTCCAAGCCAGTCCATGTCCTTATTGATGATTGGGAAGGAAGGGTGCTGAACCAGTGCCTCACAACCGGATAGGAAGGGAGCCAAATAAACCACTATTGGCTCGTTAAAAACATGTTGGGAAATCTAATGGAAGATATGCTTAGCAATTGGCCGTAGGCGTGTGACACAGTTCTTGCAGTGAAAGCGAAAATGGTGGAAATGGATGCTCAGCTCACTAGTCCGGACAACACCTTTGCCTAGAATTGCATGGCTAGGTAGGCTGGCCATGTGGACGGCGGAAGTGGGAGCACAACAGGGGGTAGGTCTCAGGATGCCAACTTGTTTTCGGAACCACAGTTTGCTCAGGTTCCTCCTTTCCCCATTCCCACCACGATTGAACATTTGTTCAAACGTGTAAGGGAAGGAGATGGCCCAAGCATTGAAACACCACAACCAGCATTAGCGACCACTGCTAACACCACAATCATTTTGCAGGAAGAAGGATGGGGATGCTCATCTTTTCATCTAACTCTGTGTTTCCCGATCATGACGTCCGATTTGTCCTCTAGTATTTTTTCTAACACTAAAACAACTTCGTTTTTTATTTCTCTCTTAAGTGTTGCATTGTTATTTTTCATTTATTCTCTGAATTTTTCTTGGTTGGCGACAAGGGCTTTGACGTCCTTCTCTAATTTTTCAATTTGGGCTTTTAGATCTACCATAGTCTTAAGGTATGGAGATGAATATTTGGACTTTTATTTTGATTTATGGAGGAATAAAAGACAAGTAATGTCTTTGATATAATTGATGAATTGATAACGATAATTATAGTAGTAATAATTATTATAATTATTTAGTGTATTTAAATAAAATTAATACAAATAAATATTATATTTAAATATTTTTATTAAAGGTTGGAGGAATAAGTTTTTAATAAAAGTATAAAATTATATAATAATATCAATATTATTATAATAATATATTATTTTATTAATGTTTTGTTTTTTGTTGCAGGATTTAGGGTTTGCCAGGAGGGAGGTTGAAATGAGGAGGGAAGAGGGAGTGGGGGCGACGCTGAATGTGAGCCGAGAGGAGGCGCGAGGAGGTGGTAGTAGAAGGGGAGTGTGCTTGGAGCGGGCAGATGGTGGAGGTTGCCGAAGTGTAAGATGCATGGAGGAAGCGGATGGTGGAGGATTAGGGTTCCTGTGAAGCAGTGAAGGAGATGGAAGGGAAGATCAAGGAGGATCATGCAGAGAAGGAAGCACGGGGTTGTGGGAAGTCGCGAGGGAGGAACGTTGAGTGGGAGTGGATAGTACAGGTCACGGAGGCAGAGAGCGACAAGTGGAAGGAGGAGGGTCGTGTGTAGGAGAGGAATGACAAGAGGGGAGATCAGTGGAAAATGGGTAGGAGAATGTGCGTGGAAGTGTGATGAGGAAGATGAGCACTGGGCAACGCTAAAAAGAGATATGCTGGAGAGGGGACTGCGTAGACGGGTAGTTGGGTGCAGGTAGATGTGCTGCAAAATGGGAGGAGCATGTAGTGAATGAGGGGACGTAGGGGAAAAGAATGGCAGGGTGGAACACAACGATGGAGGAGAGACGAAGAGACGAAGAGAGGGGTCCAGGATTGAGGAGGTGATGGGAAAAGAAAGAGTATATGGAGTGAGGAAATGCAAGAGTCGAATCGAACATCTGATACCAAATGTTACACCGTCGAAGATCTGATACTAAATGTTACATGGTCTACATCTACGAGTGTAATCAGCTAGCCAATTAGCTAGCCCATATTCGAGTTAAGAAAGAAGATGTTTCATCTTCAAAATAAGAATGTATAAATATAATAATTGAATGGATATGGCCGCCTTAAATATTGCTTGACCGTCAAATATTGAAGAGACACTTCTCTTTATAAATTATATTTAATATTATTAATTGCTATTACTAATATTGAAGAGACACTTCTCTTTATAAATTATATTTAATATTATTAATTGCTATTACTAATGATTACCTATTTATTTACTATTTTAATGTTGTAACAGTAAGGATGACCTCTGCCTTGTTTTTGTGTTGCCCACCACGGAGCTACTAACAACCTACACGGGTTAACGTGGCTTCGGTGAATTGTAGGCATGTAGCTTGTGGTTTTGTATGACATAGTATCACCTAATTAAGACCACTTTTCAGCTTTATGTATGGTTATGGTTATGGTTCTGTTAATATCATTCGCAGGAGTGGTGGTGCCGAATACGATCAGGTAAGGGTAAGGCAAAGGCTTTTCTAGACCGTTATAAAGATCATAATACTCATGGCAATCTAGGGTTAATGGCGTCCACATAGAGCAAGAAGTTTTAGAAGTTTTGGGCAGCCTGAACATCTCTGTTTTGGGTAATGGTTAGGAATAAAATTTGTAGAATGTTTTGCTAATTATGGTTATGTTTTTTATTATAGTGTGTGGGTTTCAAATAGAGTTGGTCTTAGCAATGGGATCTATGTCGTCTTTGGCAACTTCATATGGAGAAAACAGACTGGTACTTTGCGGTCTCAATGCCCACTGATCCGAACTCGTGACCTACTTTGGCACTGATGCGACTAACGTTTATGGAGCTCCGCTGCGCATAGCCTTCCGAGGGTTGACGGTTGGAGATGGGTTCGTCTGTGCAGATGGATGTCCAGCCACCGATTGCATCTTAGAATACGAGCCACGTTGAAATTTATGCGGGGGATAATCATCTGTGTGCCCTAAGGAGGAAGCGGCAGTGTGGATTGCTAGGTATACACCATGACAGGAACGTATTTGCACGGCATCCGGCTTGAATCTATCATTGTGGGTGCGCTTTTTAACTGTGGCTTGTTTGATGAGAATAGGACCGTTGTTTGCTAGGGCGACGAGACAGAGACAGGTACTGGTGTTATCAACGGTGTTCCCAGAGGCGTCCAGTTTCGGGTAATTGCAGTAAGAGGGTATCAAGTTTGTGGGATTGATGCAGAGAAATCGAATCAAATGGTTTGTTGGGGAGTCGACAGATACAACCCGTTGCGTTGGGATCTCTGGTTGGTGGTAAGCTTCATACATGTGGGATACCGTAGGGTTTAGTGGCTTTTAATGTATTGGATGTACGCTTGTTGACAACAGTAGATAGTTCAATGCATAGATAACAACCGACCAACATCTTCGGCCAATGTAATTCTAGCTATTTCGCAAAAAATAAGGGCATCTGAGCAGTTCATACATAATTATATCAATTGCCAAACTTGAATATGCATAGTTTCCACTGTTAGGTATGGTTATTGGCGAAACCAACAGATTGATCTTTAACATTGGTTTTTTATTTACAACCAAAGTGTTTTTCAGGTGTTTTGGTGCTTAAAAGTAGTTTTTGCACCATTCGTATTTCCTGCTTTATGCCTCCATAGGTTGAATTTCATGAAATTGTTGATTAGCATATTATAAAGTTTTGCTTTCAGAGAGCAAAAAGACTAGGACGATGAAATTAGAAGGAATTTATACTATTGTTGTTGAATTTAGGGAAGAGCATGCCATTTTTTAACCTTCCAATGCACTTGAAGATGCAAGATGGGAGTTCTCTAAAGTTCGAATAAATAATTTTATTGCTTTCTAGATATCTATGGAATATTGCATTTCACATGGATAGCTAAGATTAAGTGCCTTGGTTTCAGAGGAGAAAGAACAGATAAAAGCAGTGTGAAGGTAGAGTATTTGCCTTAGAAGATCATCCTGAAGTTTACAGAGCATGGTTACCAAATAATGACTCCCTAGGTCTTGCTATGGCTCGAGCCTTCAGAGACTTCTTTCTGAAAGACGTCGGAGTCATTGTGCTTGCAACAGACCGAGTAAAATGCCTTAATTTTGGACTATTTTTTGGCAAAGTCGGATGCTTTTTATTCTCACTTCACAGTACCATTACATTTATGTGTTCATTTTGAATGGGATCTTTGAGTTTTACTTCCAAGCGTTTTGATGTACTCCTTATCATTGTCATCAATCATGGGCCTTGGTTGTGTAAGGCATTGGAATAACTTGATTTCATATAATTGTATTTATTTTCCATGTGGGTGTATGAGATTAAGATTAAATTTTGTTTTTATATGATACTTCAACTTTGCCAAAATTTCCTTACTTCAACTTTTATTTTAAGACTTTAATTTTTAAATAAACTCGTTAGTCAATGCCTACAGTTTCTGTTTAGTTTCTAGTTTCGACAGTTGCCTTTGAGTACTTGGCCAACCTTCAACATATTAATTTATCAGTGTCTGATCTTACAGATGCTTCTAGATTCTTTTGGGAACTTAAGAGATTTTCAAGATATTAATTTATCATAGTGTTTGATCTTATAGATGTTTTCATATTCTTTTGGGAACTTAAGAAATCTTTAATATATTGATTTGTCTTATGTTAAATGACAACTAAACTAATGTGTTTATGGGAGGTTTCTCATTAAAAATGTTTATCTGAAGTTTTTCATAACTGACATAACGGCAACGATTTACTCATGTAACTAATTTCATGAAGTATATATTGCATAATTAAGATATGCAATGTAAAGAATTGTTTGTGAGGTTGAAACAGTCTTATAATCTTTCCTTATTTATAATCTTTCCTTATTTATTAATAAGCTTCAATACTTCGCTGGTAAATATTTCCCTTTTTGGAATTTTATCACATAAAATACTATGTTAAATAATGTTATTCATTATACATGTGTCTCTAAAATTTAACATCCTAATGCTCCCAATTGAAACACTTCCAAATTCTTTTGGGAACTTGAGAAATCTCCAAGATATTAAGCTATCCTGGTGGCCTGACTTGAAGGTGTTCTTCCAGATTCCTTTCAGAATTTAAATAACCTTCAACATATTAGCTTGTTCGGGTGCTCCCAATTGAACACACTCCCGCATTACTTTGGGAATTTAAAAAACCTCGAAGACATTAACCTGTCCTGGTGCTCCAGAGACCTTTGTGAATTTAAACAACCTTAAACATATTGATTTGGATTGTTCTTTGGGTTTGCACACACTGCCAGATATCTTTGAAAACTTGACAAACCTTTGACATGTGGACATGTCAAATTGCCTGCATTTGGAAAAATGTCCAATTTTCTCGGAGAATTTTATTCTAAGTCAATAACAAATGTGAATAGAATTATGATATGCTTCTTATATTTTTGAAAATTCAATACATTCCCCATTTTTTTTAACTTCACAGTAAAGTATGGTATATTTTAGATTTTTAAATAAAATGTTTCAATTTATTTTAGTTTATGAAATGATTTTAAAATATAATTGATTCAATTTATTTTGTGAAATGATTTTAAAATATGTTTGTTGCATATTAGAGATTTGAAGTGTTTGTTTTATGAAACTATTTTAAAATATATTTGTTGTATATTATAGATTTGAAGTGAAGTTTGATTGTAAAACTTGAAAAAAAATTGCAAAAAGTTGTCTTTAAAATATTTCTCTAAACACTTTTCAATACTAGCGGGAACATGCAAGGCAAACAGGATGTTAGCCGCCATTGCCTTCCATTGTTACCCTTCATCAGGCATTAATGATTGCGTTGCTGCTCGTACTGGGAGCAATGTCGTAGGTTCGAGTCCGGGGGCTGTTTATCCGTTGGGTTGAGAACATGCATCTCGAGCACTGGTTTTAAGCTCAGTTCCTGCTGAATTAAGCGAAGAAGATTTGAGGATTTGAGTATGGGTCCTGTTCATGCATTGGATTTGGATAGAAGACGAGAATTTATTCAGGCTCTCGGCATAGAGTGAATTTTTCTGTTTTGGCAAGTTGGAAAAACATTTTGTTATGGTAAATATAAAATCGTGTAGGAAGGTACTAAACTGAACTGAGTTATTTATTGTGAGTTTAGTGATGGATTCAGAGTATAAGTGAATAATTTTGGTGTTTCACTCATTCATGTATAGTGTAATGCTTTAAATAATGTATATGTTAAAATTGTCAGTAAAGTTCCATCAACTACAAGCCTCATTTCATTCTGGTTACAAGATTGGAATCAAGGTTTTATGTTTTGACCAAAAACCAAACATGACTTTGTTCTCAACTGAAGTGGTAGTGGTATGTAGCAATCTTGATTGTGTAAAAATGGATTCACTGCTGTGATACATAAAATATATCTCTGCTAACTTGGGAGTTTCTCTGTTAAGGTGGGAATGATATTTTATCTTGTGTTCAGATCTTTGAAAGGATAAAACAAATTAAAAATTTATTTTTTTTCATTATTTTTTTTTTAATTTTTATGTTAAAATAAATTGTGATTGGATCGTACCATACAAGACAAAAGGAGTTAAGAGGTTTGGATAGTATCTGTGCAGCATCAACATTTCAAAACGTCTATCTACCTATTTTATGAGCTGCTGCAAATTAGAATTATTTCGAAGAGCTTCATAGGAACATAACTAATGAACAAAATGCGAACTAGTCAGTTACGTCGAGTTCCATGGTTCTTGGTAGCAAATTATAATTATTTCGAAGAGCTTCAGAGGAACACAGATTAATGAACAAAATACGAACTGGTCAGTGGCGTCGAGTTCCATGGTTCTTGCTAGAAATGATTCCTGCTTGAATGTTGTTTTTTTCAAGCATTACCAAATTCATTTTAGATTGAGCCAATAGAGATGGTAGTTTTCTCTAAGCATTTGCTGTATGCATTTTGGATTGAGTTAATAGATACTTAATGATAAAGTGATTTTTTTTCTCATTCACCAATGCAACGCTACTCTATTTTTTTGAACAAAAAAACTTATATTTTATTTATCCGTAAAGAGTGTCAATTCATATTGTGTCAGGAAACAATAGAGAAACTAAGGTCCCCAATTTTCCAGTCATAAAGAGAAACTGTATCTGTGCGAAAAAAACTGTCTGTAAGTCACCAAGTAGCGATACACAAAAATAAAACATAGCACTGTTCATGTCACACCCTGTAGCTTTCTAAAAACCTGCCTGATAATCATCTTCACCGCTGGACAGGGAAAAATTGGAGAAAATTTTCAAAAAAACAGTGGAAAAATCTGTCAGTTCAAGAGGAGTTTACGGTAGGATCCATATCTACAAACGACCGATGGTAAAACTAGAATGCTTCCACATCCTTCTTTTCCAAAAATTTCCAGTGTTCCTTTCCGTGTAAACTTGACGGTAGGAGATATTGTCAAAGTTTGTCAAAAGTATGAGAACTTCTTCATAAAGTGAATTGGGTGCAAGATTTCTGTACTGTTGAACTTTATTCACCCAGTTGATGATTATAAGCGAGTCCTCAAAAATCCTGATTCTTTTATAGTCTTTTTCCGACGTAAAACAAAAAAAGGAATTTCAGAGTCATGAGTCCTAGCCCATTTGAATTTGAAAGTGATGGTTTTGAGTGAGAAAGAGAAAGAACCCTGCATTTTTTTTAATCTTGAGAGGCCCCATAAAAAAAGGCCCATGGCATTGATTTGTCAATCTGTTCAATGCAACCCTACTCCATTCATAGACTGTTTTTATTTTAAGTTTTAGAGATTCAATTGAGATGTTATGCACTTTTAGATTGTTTCACAGAATTTGATTCTAGAGATTCAATTGAGATGTTATGCATTTGTATTACTTGAAAGACTTAATTTTATTATTTCTTCTTTTTAAATTGAAAAGTTTTAGTTATTAGATTATTGAGTTTTAGATTTATTTTGTATTCTAAGTCCCTATGCCATCTATCCCACTTTTTAACTGAGAACCAAGTCATTGTGAACATTTTATGTTTAGTGAGAATTTGTGTTAATTCCTTTTCTTAAATTTACTATTTTACATCTCATACACACTTTGAAACAGCAAGTGCAGTTTGACATCTTTGCACCTAAATTATTCCACACTTTATGAATCCCACTCAAACCATTTTAAAAGGAAATTAAAACTTGTAGATTAATTCTTGCTTCCAAATTTGCAATGGAACATGACAATACAAAATTTCCCATCTTGCAACAGCTGGTGGTAATGGCAATGTGGTGGCTCTTGTTTTGTTGGGAGACCATTGAAAATTATAAAATTATTTAGAATCGCATATTAAGAATGAAAATTGAATTATGTGGGTACAATGGATTTTGAGGGTGTTACATTTATTTATGGATTCAAAATCATAATTTGAATACATCAAAATTTGGATTTTACCAAAAAAAATATTACTCCTACCAAAACCCATTATAATTAAGTTATTATTATTATTATTTCAACAAACCAATTTATAGCTTTGTTATAGTTCAGTAATTATTTGGATTTATTTATTCATTTATATTGAAAGTGCCATTTATTTATCTCGTATATATGTTATATTCATGTAATTACTATATTATATGTGGGTGTGTGCAAGAAGTTGAGGGTCTCTTTTGAAGCGTTAGATGCCATACAAAACTGAAAAAATATACATCCATCAACTTGCATGGATATTTTGAGACACTTACACAATGAATCTTGCGATTAGTAAAAAACAAGAAATGTAGGAAATTGAATGACCTTTTCAAATATATAATTTTTTTCTTTTGAAAATGTTGTTAACTATCTAAAGTTAGATATTTTTTAACGGGCACTTTTTATTTTTGGGACAAATTATAAGGTATATGTTTTTGTGGGTGCAACCTTTGAGTGTCTAAATGATGGAATAAACTTTCGGAACCGGGTATACATATAGAGAACATATAAGACTAGTGTACAACTATTTTTCCAATAATAAAAATAATTTTTTTAATTTTTTTTAAAATTATCTAAGAGATCAAACCTTGAAAATGGTACGTCAATTGTGGGTGCAGCGGTTGAATGTCTTAATGCAATTATTTGGAAATGGGTTTTTTATAGCATGTAGAGGTTGGTGTTCTTTAGTGCACCATACAATTTTATTTTTAAATGGTTGAGAAATGAAAGAGATATGGACGAAACACTAACAGTGTGTGTTTTGAGTTGAGGAGTGATGACAGAAGATAAATAAGAAAAAAATAGAAAAAATTATGTATTCTTGTTAAAATTTACATATTTGGAATTTGCAAAAAAAACCATATCTATTTCTAAAATCTCATAAAAAATGAAGGTGTGCAGCATAATCAGACGAACCGCTAAACACGAGCATATTGAAAATTTGGATATAATGCTGAATTAGCCATGGTTTATCATACTCCAAGGCATAGGCNAATTACGAAGCATACACATAGGCATAAGAATTCCATGAAAGCATGGGTGGAGGCTTGGCCTTATCATTTGGAGGGAATAGATTTTTGAATTTAAAGCCAAACGCGAGCGTGATTTAGTAAAGCCAAACGCGAGCGCGTTTTATATAAGTAAACCGCGTTCGCGTTTTATATAAGCAAAACACGAACGTGTTTTATCTAGTGAAAACGGGGGCGCGTTTTAGTTAACATCATCTTCATCATCATCAACAACATCATCACTAACGTCATCATCATCATCACCATCAACTTCATGAACATCATCATCACCATCGTCGTCCTCATCATCATCATCATCATCATCAACATCATCGTCATCATCATCATCACCTTCATCATCATAATCATCATCATCATCATCATCATCAACATGATCATCATCATCACCATCAACATTATGAACATCATCATCATCATCATTGTCAGTATCATCATCATCATTGTCGTCATCATCCTCATCCTCCTCATCGTCATCATCATAAACATCTTCATCATTGTCGTCGTCGTCGTCATCATCCTCATCCTCCTCATCGTCATCATCATAAACATCTTCATCATCATCATCATCATCATCATCATCACCATCCTCATCCTCATCATCACCATGATCATTGATCATCGATCATCATCATCAACATCGCCATGATCATCATCACCATCCTCATCCTCATCATCACCATGATCATTGATCATCGATCATCATCATCAACATCGCCATGATCATCATCACCATCGTCATCATCATCATCATCATCTTCATCATCATCATCATCATCAACATCATTAACATCATCGTCATCATCATCATCATCATCATCAACATGATCATCATCATCACCATCAACATCATGAACATCATCATCACCAGCGTCGTCATCATCATCATCATCATCAACATCATCGTCGTTATCCTCATCATCATCATCATCACCATCATCACCATCCTCATCCTCATCATCACCATTAACATCATGAACATCATCATCACCATCGTCGTCATCATCATCATCATCGTCGTCGTCGTCGTCATCATCAACATCATTGTTATCATCATCATCATCATTATCGCCATCATCATCACCATCGTCACCATCCTCATCCTCATCATCATCATCACCATCACCATCATCACCATCCTCATCCTCATCATCATCACCATGATAATTGATCATCGATCATCATCATCAACATCATCGTCACCATCCTCATCCTCATCATAAACATCATCATCACCATCACCATCGTCATCATCAACATCATCATCACCATCGTCATCATCATCATCACTTGGATCATCATCATCACCATCAACATCATGAACATCATCATCACCAATGTCGTCATCATCATCATCATCATCAACATCATTGTCATCATCCTCATCATCATCATCCTCATCATCACCTTCATCATGATGACCATGATCATCATCATCAACATCATCATCACCATCATCGTCATCATCATCATCATCATCATCATCTTCACCATCATCATCACCATCATCATTGATCATCGATCATCATCAACATCAACATCATCAACATCATCGTCACCATTGCCATCATCATCATCATCATCATCATCACCTTCATCATCATCATCAACATCATGAACATCATCATCATCATCATCATCATCATGACCTTCATCATCATCATCATCATGAACATCATCATCACCATCGTCGTCATCATCATCATCACCATGATCATTGATCATCATCATCAACATCGCCATGATCATCATCACCATTGTCATCATCATCATCAACATCATCATCACCATCAACGTCATCATCATCATCATCCTCATCGTCACCTTCATCATCATCATCATCATCATCATCAACTTCATGAACATCATCATCACCATCGTCGTCATCATCATCAACATCATCATCATCATCACCATCAACATCATGCACATCATCATCACCAGCATCGTCATCATCACCATCGTCATCATCAACATGATCATCATCATCACCATCATGAACATCATCATCACCAGCGTTGTCATCGTCGTCATCATCATCATCATCATCATCAACATCATTGTCATCATCCTCATCATCATCAACATCGCCATGATCATCATGACCATCGTCATCATCATCATCATCATCATCATCATCATCATTCTCATCCTCATCATCATCATGAACATCATGAACATCAACATCATCAACATCATCATCACCATCGTCATTATCATCCCCATCATAGTCATCATCATCACCTGGATCATCATCATCAACATGATCATCATCATCACCATCACCATCGTCATCACCATCATCATCGTCATCGTCATCATCGTCATCGCCATCATCATCGTCGTCATCAACATCATTGTCATCATCATCATCATCATCATCATCATCGCCATCATCATCCTCATCATCGTCATCATCATAAACATCTTCATCATCATCATCATCATCATCACCATCCTCATCCTCATTATCACCATCATCATCACCATGATCATTGATCATCGATCATCATCATCAACATCGCCATGATCATCTTCATCATCTTCATCCCATTACCAATAACACCCCCTAACCTATCTCTCTAACACACACATATCCCCATGTATCCCCTTATTATACACCCCTAGAGTTGTAAAACAATATGGTTAGGTTGAAGAAAGGGGGGATGTTAAGGCACAAAGACTAAGGGAGTGCTTGTTAATTCCTCCATCACCTTGAATGACCCCTTAGCCGTGCAACTACCTTCTTAAATGCACCAAAATTCTATTAGAGTAAAACGAGCACGCGTTTTATGTATCCAAAAGGCGCCCTCGTTTTTGTTAACCATAACGCATACGCGTTTAGTCTTAGTATAAACAATTGCAGTCCCTGTCCGAGAAACATTCTAACACATTTTACACAGGTTTGACAGTTTGTGCACAATTTCAGGTTACAGAATAGTATTTGAACATTCTCTTCTTCACAATATTATCACACAAAATTGTTTTGTGAACCAAGCATCTCCACCACAAGTTTCTAATTTTTGCTTGGAGCATGGTATACATTGAGGAGCAAGAAATAAAGAATGAATTGAGCAAGAAAGAATCCATTAATTGAGCAAGGAGCCCAATAGAACATCTCCACCATTGTTTTCCTTGCAATTGAGGAGCTAGCAAAGGCAACATTAACTTGGTCACTGTGGTGGAGTATGTAGACAAAATTGAGCAAGAAAGAAACCAAGTTTGGAGAATTTCCCATTGAGGAGCACCATACAACATATCTACCATTGTTTTTCTTGCAATTGAGGAGCTAGCAAAGGTAATGTATTCTTCCCAATCTCTCCCCTAGCTCAAGAGTATGTAGACACAATTGTTCAAGATATTTACCAAGCTTGGGGAATTTCCCATTGAGGAGCACCATAGAGCATCTCTACCATTGTTTTTATTGGAATTGAGGAGCTAGCAAAGGCAACAGTCTTCCCAATATTCCCCCTATCTTGAGTATCTAGACACAATTGAGCAAGAAAGAAACCAAGCCCTGGGTAGTTTCCCATTGAGGAGCTAGAAAAGGAAACCATATATATCATTGATCATTGTGTTCATGGAAAACTCACGCAATCGAGCAAGAAAATTAGCAAGGAAGCGGATACCCAATGAAATCCTTGAAGAAATTAGAGAGAAGAAAAGAAATGACATGACCAATCGAAGACGCTCTATGGACACTCAACCAATTCCAATTGTTGAGGATGCCACAGTTCTTCCTTCCAATCCACATCAAGAAAGACAAAAGCATTCGCTCGAGGGGTCTTCGGTCACCATATCAGTAGAAGAACGAGCACTGCATGGCATTGATCAAGGAGTAAAATGTAGGTGCACATCAAGGCCACCTGAAACCTTTGCAAATTTAATTGAATGTGGGTATACAAGTGACGAAGTTAGAGAGACATTGAATGCTGAAGGTATGCTAAAAGAAGACAATGTTGTTCAGACCACTCAAGAGGATTTACAATTGCCATCGTCCGACCGTCAGGAAGACACGGAAGGACATGAAGCTCATGTTCAAACGCCAGACTGACCGGGTGATATGGTACAGGGTGCAATTCCAAACTCCCTACCTCCATTATCAACTTCACGCCGAAGAACTCCAAAACGTATACAAATCGATGAAAGTCTCATTGGTTCACTTGAAGGTATGCTGTCTAAACGCAGTATTGCATATCAAGCTCAACATATACTTGTCAACAATTTTGATTCTAAATGTGATGGAGATAAATGTAGATTATTTATATCGTTGTTAAAATCTAGGTCTATGACTGTTGTTAGGAAAAACCTAAGGATAAAGATTATAAATAGTTCTGAACTAAGTTCTTATGTTGTCAGAAGTTTGGTAGATGCATTTAGTAATATTGGAAATAAATCTCGTTCAAAGGATCGCAATGCAGCTCACCGTGTGTTGTCACAATCAATCGTGAACAAAAGCACCAGGCCCCTTAGCCTTCTTAAGCTTACATCCAAACTTGTAGGATTGGATATCAAAGCACTCCGTAGGTATTGTTCTAGAAGAGAACAGCTTGACTTTGGTGAAATAGATGTCTGGTCTTTCGTTGGCAAGTTGCCACGCTCCGATATGAAGCTCATTGTTGTGGTAAAGGGACTGGTGCAAGAGTTTTGGTGTGACAATAGTAGACCTTCATCCAACCAAAACAATGTACTAAAATTGAGAATGGGTTCCAGGGACCGTGAGCCCCACATTAAACATTTTCTTGACATGACACAAACAAAATTACATGAGAGGTTTAGGCATGAATATAATGAACTTAACTTGGGCCAAAGATCCTTTGAGAAATGCAAACCATGGTATGTTAAAATAAACACAACTTGTAACACATGTTGTTGTTGATATCACATTGAGTACGCTTATTATTATGATACATATATAGATATATTGCGTATTTTGCATAACACTCTTGTGCAGGAATGCTCAACTACATTGCCACCGACATCATCTAGAGAGTTTATCCATAGCATTTTGTGTAGAACGACAGAAGGTTGCACATTTTATCAAAGGCCTTGCGTAGATGGGACATGCCCAAGGTGTGGTGGAATGGCATTTTTGGACAAATGCATACATGTCACCGATGAGCATGAACTTGGGAGACATGAAGTGAACTTGCAGTCATTCAAATATGTCACGTATGATATTGGTGGAGGGAATGAAAGGAAAAAAATACAATTGGTCACCTCTCAAGTTAGCAACGAGTTCCCGAATAGTATTTTTTCCTATTGATATCTATTGCTACTTCATATATGTAACAACCTATTGATCTGTACATCTTTATTGTTGATCTACCAGGTACTGGTATGCAACTTCATGGAGGAATTCTTTGAAAAGACACAACAGTATGTAAAGCATGTACATGTGGCTCGTTGGCAAGACAAGTAGTTTAGAGTGTGCAGGGATACATTTCCTATTGGAACTATATTATCAGTGGTCGATTTTGTGGAAAACTACACTCTTCAACCACAAAACGAGATTCAGAGTCAATATTATCACTCAGATCAGGTCAGCATAATGGTCCATATCACCTATAGACATGGGGCAGATAATACTGAAGAGAATAGGGTTATATTGAAGGAGTATCACTTTTGCATAAGTGATGACAAGTGTCATGACTTGGCTTTTGTACAACATAGCTTTCAATTGTTCTACAAACACTTGAAGGATAACAATATACAGATGGAACAACATTGGATTTGGTCTGATGGTTGTGCGGGGCAATTCAAAAATTTCCTTGTCTTCCAATGGTTGTGTATTCTCCACAAGAGGCACAAGGTGCCACATATTTGGAACTATTTTGAGACTGGACACAGAAAAGGGGAACATGATGGAGTAGGTGCATGCATCAAGATTGCATTACGTAGGAAAGAGATGAAATTCACAACTATTTCGCTCATCCGAGATGCAAAGACCATTGTTGCATGGTGTTCTTCAGTGACGGGGCAGGGAGCTAGAAGACAAGAAGACCAATCATCTTAAAAAGCACAGGTACATAGATATTTTTGGGAGGTGGTCGATGTAGATCGATCACACCTATATGAGTGCAAGACCGTCCAAGGAACTCGTGCATTCCATTCAATTAGGACGTCAGACAATGCTATAGTTGAAATGTGGACAAGAAAACTCTCTTGTTTTTGTTATCCATGTAGCAGTGGTGAATGGGACAACTATGAATCCACAGATTGGGTTGACAGTTGGGATCGTGTATCACTCCCCATTGGCCGACAAATAACTTCAGAATTATCCCAGTTGGAGGAAGGCCAGTCGAGTATTTCACATGACTATGACCACATTTCAGATCTCATACAACCAGGTTCGACTATTATGTTGATCACTTTGAAATGTTTGATGATTAGTTGTGTTTAGTTAGCTGACTCCTAGGTCTGCACTTTATTTTATGCAGGGCACATAAACGCAGTGGTTGACCCGAGAGACAATGAATGGCACACTGACTACTGGTTGGCATGTTGCTTGGATGGGAAGCAGACCCTCATTGTATCATTAAGCGACTTCGAGGGCAATGATTTTCCAATTGGGTCAATGGTTATCAAAGGGGAATATTTGACACAGGTTTCCCACGCACGAAAGAAAAAAGGTTATGTATTTGAAGATTATAGACCAGGTCAAATTGTATACCATTATACAAACTTAGTTATTGGCACAAACCTCTAGCTGCAAACAATGCCAAACAAGAACTCATCAAAGTCACGATACTTGTTTCCTTACTCCGAGCACGAGAGGCTAAAGGATACCGTTTCTATTAGAGGTGATCCCGGTGGTCTAGTCGAATGACCATAGGTAGGTAGTCAGATATTTTGGTTTCATGGTCTCATTGATTATTTGCAGTTTGGTACATTGAGCGCTTGATATATTGATAAATTCAATAGACTTCTACAATGGATTTGTTGTATTATATTGATGCTTACATGACTCATGCCTTATAGCCCAAGACCATTATCTAACACTCTATTTGGGATATGTCTATTGCATTTTCCTTGAATCTCGAAGTTGATCCTATCAGGACATCTCCTTGAATCTGATAATTATCTCCTTCGCTCCGATAATTTGTTTCTCTTGGGTAGGGATTCAACAGGTGTCCCTGAAAGCTTGTAGGAGGTGGGATTCAACGTGTGATAGAATGATGGCTGTTGCTTGGATCGACGAACCATCGGCTCTGTTGGATTCAGGACATCAGGATAGTGTTAGGGAGGCCGTCTAATCTGGTTCCATGGATAAGAGACCATTTTTTTGGTCAATTTTGGAAACTAGGGTTTTGCTCAGTAAGTGAATGTGAAATATTTGCGCATGGGGGTCAAATTCGCATATTGCTTGACTGTGAAGGTGTGGCTAGCGTTCCCACATAACACATGCCTAAACATGCTTGCAGGAACCACCAAAAGCCATTTTTGATGCACGGTTTTCATTCTATGTCTCGGGTAGGGATTCAACAGGGGTCCCTGAAAGCCTATAGGAGGTGGGATTCAACGTGCCATAGAATATGACCATTGCTCGGATCGACAAACCGTCGGATCCGTTGGATTCAGGACATCGAAATAGTGCTAGGGTGGCCCTCTAATTTGGTTCCATGGACAAGAGACCATTTTTTTGGTCAATTTTGGAAACTAGGGTTTTGCTCAGTAAGTGAATGTGAAATATTTGCACATGGGGGTCAAATTCGCATATTGCTTGATCGTGAAGGTGTGGCTAGCGTTCCCACATAACACATACCTAAACACACTTGCACAAACCATCGGAAGCCCTTTTTGATGCATATTTTCCATTCTATGCCCCAGGTAGGGATTCAACAGGTGTCCCTGAAAGGCTGTAGGAGGTGGGATTCAATGTGCCATAGAATCATGACCGTTGCTCGGATCGAGGACCGTCGGCTCCGTTGGATTTATGACATCGAGATAGTGCTAGGGTGGCCCTCTAATTTGGTTTCATAGACAAGAGACCATTTTTTTGGTAAATTTTGGAAACTAGGGTTTTGCTCAGTAAGTGAATGTGAAATATTTGCACATGGGGGTCAAATTCGCATATTGCTCGACCGTGAAGGTGTGGCTAGCCTTCCCACATAACACATGCCTAAACATGCTTGCATGACCCACCAGAAGCCCTTTTTTATGCACGGTTTCCATTCTATGCCTCGGGTAGGGATTCTACAGGTGTCCTTGAAAGGCTATAGGAGGTGGGATTCAACAGGTGTCCCTGAAAGGCTGTAGGAAGTGGGATTCAACGTGCCATAGAATCATGACCATTTCTCGGATCGACGAACCATCAACTCCGTTGGATTCGGGACATCAAGATAGTGCTAGGGTGACCCTCTAATCTGGTTCCATGACAAGAGACCATTTTTTTGGTCAATTTTGGAAACTAGGATTTTGCTCAGTAAGTGAATGTGAAATATTTGCACATGAGGGTCAAATTCGCATATTGCTTGATCGTGAAGGTGTGGCTAGCATTCCCACATAACACATGCCTAAACACGCTTGCATGAACCACTGGAAGCCCTTTTTGATGCACGGTTTCCATTCTATGCCTCTGGAAGGGATTCAACAGGTGTCCCTGAAAGCTTGTAGGAGGTGGGATTCAACATGCCATAGAATCATGACCATTGCTCGGATCAACGAACCATTGGCTCCGTTAGATTTAAGACATCGAGATAGTGCTAGGGTGGTCCTCTAATTTGGTTCCATGGACAAGAGACCATTTTTTTGGTCAATTTTTGAAACTAGGGTTTTGCTCAGTAAGTGAATGTGAAATATTTGCACATGGGGGTCAAATTCACATATTGCTCGACCGTGAAGGTGTGGCTAGTGTTCCTACTTAACACATGCCTAAACAAGCTTGCATGAACCATCGGAAGCCCTTTTTGATGCACGGTTTTCATTCTATGCCCCGGGTAGGGATTCAACAGGTGTCCCTGAAAGGTTGTAGGAGGTGGGATTCAACGTGCCATAGAATCATGATCGTTGGTCAGATCGACGAACCATCGGCTTCGTTGGATTCAGGACATCGAGATAGTGCTATGGTTGCCATCTAATCTAGTTCCATGGAAAAGAGACCATTTTTTTGGTCAATTTTTGAAACTAGGGTTTTGCTCAGTAAGTGAATGTGAAATATTTGCACATGGGGGTCAAATTCGCATATTGCTTGACTGTGAAGGTGTGGCTAGCATTCCCACATAACACATGCCTAAACACACTTGCATGAACCATCAGAAGCCCTTTTTGATGCACGGTTTTCATTCTATGCCCCAGGTAGGGATTCAACAGGTGTCCGTGAAAGGCTGTAGGAGGTGGGATTCAACGTGCCATAGAATCATGACCGTTGCTCGGATCGACGAACCATCAGCTCCATTGGATTCAAGACATCGAGATAGTGCTAGGGTGGCCCTCTAATCTAGTTCCATGGACAATAGACCATTTTTTTGGTGAATTTTGGAAACTAGGGTTTTGCTCAATAAGTGAATGTGAAATATTTGCACATGGGGGTCAAATTCTCATATGGCTCGACCGTGAAGGTGTGGCTAGGATTCCCACATAACACATGCCTAAAAACGCTTGCACGACCCACCGGAAGCCCTTTTTTATGCACGGTTTCCATTCTATGCCATGGGCAGGGATTCAACAGGTGTCCCTAAAAGGCTGTAGGAGGTGGGATTCAATGTGCCATAGAATCATGACTGTTGCTCGGATCGACGAACCGTCGGGTCCGTTGGATTCAAGACATCAGGATAGTGCTAGTGTGACCCTCTAATCTGGTTCCATGGACAAGAGACCATTTTTTTGGTCAATTTTGGAAACTAGGGTTTTGCTCAGTAAGTAAATGTGAAATATTTGCACATGGGGGTCAAATTCGCATATTGCTCGATCGTGAAGGTGTGGCTAGCATTCCCACATAACACATGCCTAAATACGCTTGCAAAAACCACAAGAAACCCTTTTTGATGCACGGTTTCCATTCTATGCCCCGAGTAGGGATTCAACAGGTGTCCCTGAAATCCTGTAGGAGGTGGGATTCAACGTGCCATAGAATCATGACCATTGGGATTGACGAACTGTCGGCTTCGTTGGATTCAGGACATCGAGATAGTGCTAGGGTGGCCCTCTAATCTAGTTCCATGGACAAGAGACCATTTTTTTGGTCAATTTTTGAAACTAGGGTTTTGCTCAGTAAGTGAATGTGAAATATTTGCACATGGGGTCAAATTCGCATATTGCTCGACCGTGAAGGTGTGGCTAGTGTTCCCACATAACACATGCCTAAACAAGCTTGTACGAACCATCGAAAGCCCTTTTTGATACATGGTTTCCATTCTATTTCCTGGGTAGGGATTCAACAGGTGTCCCTGAAAGCTTGTAGGAGGTGGGATTCAACATGCCATATAATCATGACTGTTGCTTGGATCGACGAACCGCTGGATTCATTAGATTCAGGACATGGAGATAGTTCTAGGGTGGTCCTCTAATCTGGTTCCATGGACAAGAGACCATTTTTTTGGTCAATTTTTGAAACTAGGGTTTTGCTCAGTAAGTGAATGTGAAATATTTGCACATGGGGGTCAAATTCGCATATTGCTCTACTGTGAAGGTGTGGCTAGCGTTCCCACATAACACATGCCTAAATAATCTTGCATGAACCACCGGAAGCCCTTTTTGATGCACAATTTTCATTCTATGCCATGGGTAGGGATTCAATAGGTGTCCCTGAAAGGCTGTAGGAGGTGGGATTCAACGTGCCATATAATCATGATCGTTGGTTGGATAGACAAACCGTTGGATTCAGGACATCGAGATAGTTCTAGGGTGGCCCTCTAATCTGGTTCCATGGATAAGAGACCAATTTTTTGGTCAATTTTGGAAACTAGGGTTTCGCTCAGTAAGTGAATGTGAAATATTTGCACATGGGGGTCAAATTCGCATATTGGTCGGCAGTGAAGGTGTGGCTAGCATTCCCACATAACACATGCCTAAACACACTTGCACAAACCATCAGAAGCCCTTTTTGATGCACGATTTCCATTCTTTGCCCTAGGTAGGGATTCAACAGGTGTCCCTGAAAGGCTGTAGGAGGTGGGATTCATCGTGCCATAGAATCATGACCATTGCTCGGATCGACAAACCATCGGCTCCGTTGGATTCAGGACATCGATATAGTGCTACGGTGGCCCTCTAATCTGGTTCCATGGACAAGAGACCATTTTTTTGGTCAATTTTGGAAACTAGGGTTTTGCTCAATAAGTGAATGTGAAATATTTGCACATGGGGGTCAAATTCACATATGGATCGACCGTGAAGATGTGGCTAGCCTTCCCACATAACACATGCCTAAATGCGTTTGCATAACCCACCGAAAGCCCTTTTTTATGCACGATTTCCATTCTATGCCCTGGGTAGGGATTCAACAGGTGTCCCTAAAAGGTTGTAGGAGGTGGGATTAAACGTGCCATAGAATCATGACCTTTGCTCGGATCGACGAACCATTGACTCCGTTGGATTCAAGACATCGGGATAGTGCTAGGGTGACCATCTAATTTGGTTCCATGGACAAGAGACCATTTTTTTGGTCAATTTTTGAAACTAGGGTTTTGCTTAGTAAGTGAATGTGAAATATTTGCACATGGGGGTCAAATTCGCATATTGCTCGACCATGAAGGTGTGGCTAGTGTTCCCACATAACACATGCCTAAACACGCTTGCACAAACCACCGGAAGCCCTTTTTGATGCACGGTTTCCATTCTATGCCCCGGGTAGGGATTCAACAGATGTCCCTGAAAGCATGTAGGAGGTGGGATTCAACGTGCTGTAGAATCATGACCGTTGCTTGGATCGACAAACCGTCGGCTCCGTTGGATTCAGGACATCGAGATAGTGCTAGGGTGGCCCTCTAATCTGGTTCCATGGACAAGAGACCATTTTTTTGGTCAATTTTTGAAACTAGGGTTTTGCTCAGTAAGTGAATGTGAAATATTTGCACATGGGGGTCAAATTCACATATTGCTTGACCGTAAAGGTGTGCCTAGTGTTCCCACATAACACATGCCTAAAAAAGCTTGCACAAACCACCGGAAGCCCTTTATGATGCATGGTTTTCATTCTATGCCCCAGGTAGGGATTCAACAGATGTCCTTGAAAGGCTGTAGGAGGTGGGATTCAACGTGCCATAGAATCATGATCGTTGCTCGGATCGAGGAACCGTCGGCTCCGTTGGATTAAGGACATCGTGATAGTGCTAGGGTGGCCCTCTAATCTGGTTCCATGGACAAGAGACCATTTTTTTGGTTAATTTTGGAAACTAGGGTTTTGCTCAATAAGTGAATGTGAAATATTTGCACATCGGGGTCAAATTCGCATATTGCTTGACCATGAAGGTGTGTCTAGCATTCCCACATAACACATTCCTAAACACACTTGCACGAACCACCGAAATCCTTTTTTGATGCACGGTTTCCATTCTATTCCCCGGGTAGGGATTCAACAGGTGTTTGTGAAAGCGTGTAGGAGGTGGGATTCAATGTGCCATAGAATCATGACCGTTGCTCGAATTGACAAACCGGCAGCTTCGTTGGATTCAGGACATCGGGATAGTGCTAGGGTGGCCCTCCAATCTAGGTCCACAAATAAGGGATCATTTTTTTGGTCGATTTTGGAAACTAGGGTTTTGCTCAGTAAGTGAATGAATGTCCAATTTCTGCACATAGGTGTTGGGTTTGCAAATTCCTTGACCATGAACGTGTGGCTAGCATTCCCACATGGAACCTGCCTAAACACGCTTGCATGACCCACCGAAAGCCCTTTTTGATGCACAGTTTCTAGTCTATGCCCCGATTAGGGATTCAGCGGCTGTCCCTAAAAGCTTGTAGGAGGTGGGATTCAATGTTTCATAGATTGATGACCGTTGCTCGAATCGATGAACCGTCGGCTCCGTTGGATTTAGTACATCGGGATAGTGCTAGAGTGGCCCTCTACTCTAGGTCCATGGACAAGGGATCATTTTTTTTTGTCAATTTTGGAAATTAGGGTTTTGCTCAGTAAGTGAATGTGAAATTTTTGCACATAAAGGTCAGCTTGAAGGTGATTGTAGATGTTCCCCTCATCCAAGAGATGTGAGCATTTGTACGATGAAATGCAGGAGGATTCAATGCCATTACGTTAATAACCATGTAATGGAACATGTTTATGTTTAGAAACAAGTGGCCATTCTATTACGCCATTGTTACAATATATATATATATATCTTCACGCTACGAATGCTTCGAATAATACTCCATAAACATGAATTTATAAAACAAGATTCAAAATAGTACTTCTCTAAGCAATTTAAACTATAATAAAATCACACATAACTTTTATCTCTTTCAAAGTTGTTACTCGAGGCCATTCATCAAATGCCATGTACATTAACAAAATGATAAAATAATGTGCAGGACATACATAATGTGCAAGATATAGCCATAACCATTATTTTGAATCAACCTTATAATACTCGAATACTTTTAGGTTTGATGTGTATCCCATGTATTTGTTAGATGAAAGACATCATGCCAAACAATAATTTTATTTATGTAGACCACACTGGTGCATCACTTAGGTGTGTCAACTTCGAGCATCCTTTAAACGTTTGTTAGGTTGTTATGTGGATAAGGTGCTTTTGTATTCCACCAAGTTGGATCAGTTGCTTAGCTGTGTTGGGTGCTTATGTGTATTGGGTATGTTCTATCTTTATGAATACAATTTGACATTGTTAATATAACATTGTATATGCAATTGGATCGTGGTAAAAAATAATTAAAATGTACATTTTTGTCATTACGTAATATTGTAATTGTGCATTGTTCTCAAATTTATAACTGATATCTCCATGCAATTGTAAAATCTATAAAAAATTGGGAACATTACACATAGAAACATTCTTCGCCACACGTGTATAATCACACTTAAAAGACTGAACCATGAATATCTCAAGAGCCTTGATATGAAATATTTTTTATATCATGAAAGTTATAATACAAAAATAGAAGGCATATCTATGGCATGTCAATGTACATGTATCAAAAACATATTTGATGTACATGTGCAAACAAAAGTACATCTGTCCTGGACCGCGCCCCTGTACTCTAACTCCGGATTGTACGTAAAAATACATATTTGTCCTGGACTAACACATCAAAAATCTAACTTTCTCTTGTTTTTCCCGGACCCTGATGCTTTTCGGCTCTATCTACGACCAATGTGCATCTCTGGTGACTGCAAATCAATGACAATATTTCTTGATTAGGTAACTGAACTAGTACTATCCATCAATAACAAAGTTTGAAAATTTAAAATATGACTCAATTGTAAATAAAACAAAGACTCACTGCATCTGTCGGGGGTATAGGTGCCTCTGGTGTCCTCCACCTTGCAGAGAGCCTCTCTACCATTCTTCTCTGCGAATAAAAAAAAATGTCAATTATCTCAAGAATTATCAACATGTACATGAATGAGAAAGTACTAATGAATTATGTAAAACATGAACATCTCACCGAAAAAAATGTTTATAGGGGATTATGCTGGGACTCTTTAGTAGTAAGAGGAGCCGTAGGTTGAACATCAATCTCAGTTGCGTGCACTAATGGACCAGGGTGTGGCTACATTCACCAAATGATTAAATAGTTAGACGTCGTGCATGTCCATAAACAATACAAATGAAATGTACAATTACAAATATTCAAGTAGATGTACTTTAGTGTGACTTATCCCTATTGTAGATGCAGCATTGACCGCAGCATCAAAAATCCCACTAAGGTCTGGCACGGATGACTTTACATCCTGATGCTGTAAACATGCGAAAATAACATTAAGAAAAACCACTTGTGAAGTGAATTCATAGCTAACCAACAACTACCATTGAAAGTGTGTACATTACCGTGGGATGAGTAGGTTGATCCTCAAGCACACCCGCTCTATTCAAGGAAGAGGGTTGTCTGGTGTAAACAACCCCCTTATCTATGTTTGTACTATGGGGAGATCCAAACCAAAGAGGCGGTGCAAGGATCTGCGATGACATTTGCATTCATAAAGTGTTACCATAGTTAGACATGGATTTGAACGGATGGAATAATATGTACTGAAAAAATAACATGTTGTAATATACTTACCCCTTCCTGGGACATATCTCCACCATGGGAGTGACCGCTTCCATCAATTTATTGCCCCTCTTCAGATGCTAATAGCATCTGCAAGTTTAAAAATTATAAACATTAGCGATCTATAAAGGAGTGTACAGTAAGAAATTTAAATAATTCGAACAAGATTCAGTCATAACACATGTACTTACATTCTTCAACATTCTTCAAGTAATCATAAATTCCACCTTGATATGTCGTTGATATCAACATCTCTAGCATCACGTTCTAAGTGGGGTTCCTGCAACTTCAAAAATTGTAAAATATTAGACAATTTAATAAATTAATCAAGACTAACACATGCATTAACAAAATTATATGTAATAACAAAATGACAAGTGTTTAAATATTACCTCAATGGTGGTTTTTTGGGCCTTGGGTACAACCACACCGGGTGCAGTACCACCCCCGTGAGAGGCATCAATCTCCTGCAAGAGTAAATATTGCATATATTACGAATCTTTTAATATGTTAGATATAGTATGGAAAAATTAAAAATTGAACAATAACAGAGTTTTAAAACAATGTCCTTACCTGACCACCAGTCATCGTAGTGGTACCATGTCTTGGTCCAGGACCATAACAGGGTCCCCACACGATGTGCAGACATGTGGCTCACTCTGAGGCACATGGGATGTCGGTCTATCCCCACCAATAGATGTCCCTCCACCACTAGAAGCTGGTGGTTGTACACCAGTAGAGGAAGAGGACGCTCTCTGGTCAATAGTGGTCGTGTGTCGAGAGACCATCTCAGCTGGAGTAAAAAATGCATCCTGTGTTTGGGAAACCATGTCATGTGTAGGAGGGATGTCTGCCCTCAGTAGCTGGGCACAGGGTGCAGGTATCTATGGATTGGCATCTCTATGCCTAGCATGGGGTCAGTGTTGGGGCATCCCCCTACCAACTCCCTGGAAGCCCAACATGTCAAAATAGTTGACATGTTTCCCCATCACAAACTCTGCATACAATTTTCGGAAGAAGTACATCGGTACTTCACTATTGTTATGAGGGGGAATATCAAAAACCATGTACCACCTATCCATCCAATTGTCTTTGATGGGTGGAAAGGTGCACCACTGAATAGAAATATGTGGCCTGTTGATCTCCGAAATGTCATTCATCCCAGGCAGTCTAAACAATGAATAGATGTGTTGTTTTGTTATTTTGAGCTTTTTTACCTCGTTGTAACTTAACCCATCAGCATATTGTTGTCTTTTCCTCTCCCTGTAAGATGCGATGCTATACAAAGCATCATTCGATCTTGCGATCATATCAACAATAGACAACAAAGAATCTGACAAGGAGCGGTGGAGCTCATCTCCACCCCTCCAAGCAGAACCAATCTCTCTCAAATGGGCAATAAACCTCAGTAGCTCCACATTGTTATCCATAGTAGCCACTGCAATCATAAATACAAATAAAATATCATTAGAAATATAAACACATGATATAATGACATATCTAAGCACTAAAAACTGTATAACTAATGACATATAAACTAAATCTATCATGTAAATTTAAAAATTGATCTTGAATTTTACAGTAAAGAATAAACATTTAACATTTTTTCATTTCATATTTATGTCCTAAATTCAAGTATTAATTCCAAGTTTTAAGTATGCATGTGTACATAAAGTGTCTTGAGTGCATATGTTGATTGCGAAGCTCCTCTAGCTTATATTAAGGCTTGGATTATGAAGTTTCGTCGAAATTGTGAGGTGCTGACTATTGCCTTTGCAGGACCAGCTCCTAGATTGCGGGTAGAGGCAACAACTAGACCCTAGAATAGGCGGCATAATGTGTTGTTGATGAATAAAATCCCAGTATAGGCAACGATTTTGTTAGATATGTAACTATTTGTTGTAGTGTGATGCTTTTTGGACTCCAAAGTCTATTTAGCAGATCTTTATGGATTTTATGGTTGCAAGGGTTCCACTGGATTATATCATGTATGATAGTATGTGATTGGCATGTTTAATCAAATACATCAACCTACCTATGTATCTTCACGTTCATAGAGTCTATTGTTGAACTTTGTTGTCTTGACCTTAACCAAAAAGTACCCTTCGTTCAAGACGAAATATTTGTTAAAAGCATGGGAAGCTTCTATGCCTTATTTTAACACTTGGATTGGGAAGTTTTATCAAAACTATAATGTGTTTATTAATGTTCTTGGAAGAGCAACTTCAAGAAGTCTCATCAAAATTATAAGGTGTTTATTGATGTTCTTGGAAGAGCAACTTCGATATTTTGGATAGAGGCAAGGGACTTACCATGTTTGTTTATGTATTTTAGGGGAATATATGAATTCTACTTGATTTTTTTTAGTTGTATGCAAGCTTGCAACATAATTGACAAACTTTGCATATTTGTTAATTTTGGTTTGGATTCACAATAGTGAAGTTCGTTTGTTTTTTATGAGTTAATTGGGCTTTTGGTTTACATTGGGCATGTAAATTACTTATGCAAACTTGCAATGTGCTTGACAAACTTTGCATATTTGTGGATTTTGGTATGGACTCACAAGGATCCTTGTGAATATGCATATGGAAATAGTGAAATTCATTTGTTTTTTGAGTTAAGTAGGGTTTTGGTTTCCATTGGGCATGGGAATTTTGGATATGAATTTTGGATATGAATTTTGGTAAATAATCAAAATTATTTAATTTTTATGATTAAATTGGGGAATTGGTTTCAATTGGCCAATTACATTGGTATTCTTGTTTCCACTGGCCAATTCCATTGGGTTTTTGTTTCCATTGGCCATAATTTAATTTATTTTGGTTTAATTTTTCAATCTAGGGAAAATAAATTGATGAATAAAGAGAAAAAACATGAAAAGAAATGAGGAAAATACCTCACAAATAGGAGGTTTATCCAAAGGTGGAGATGGAGGGCTTTGGTACACCCAAAAACACGTTTTCCCTGTCAAGATTTGGTCAAAATTTGTCCAATAGCCGCGCGATGAGGAGAAAAAGACGGCTTCGGCCTATTTTTAAAAAAACAGGCTTTCCAAATCGCGCCTCCGTTTTAGTGAACAAAATCGCGCGTGCGATTTTGTTCATTAAAACGGAGGCGTGATTTGATTAAATAAAATGGAGGCACGATTTGTTTTACTATCCTAATTGGGATGCTTGTTGGCAAGGACTAGGCTTGGCAGGTTCAGGATTGCTTGGAATGATTTCTTTTTTTTGGGATCAAGAGTGATTGACTTCACTCCACCATTGCATCTAAAAGGCCCCTCAACTTCTTGCACACACCCATGTGTCAATTGTTTTTTTTTTAGATTTGTTATAATTAAGTAAGATTTGTTTTATTCATGTAATTACTATATTAAATGGGTCAATTGTCTATTTTTAGATTTGTTATAATTAGGTAATATTTGGATAAATTTATTTTTTTTAATTGTTATTTTAACATTATATTAGAGACTTATTAATTTGCTTCTAGATTTGGTATAATTGAGTAATTGTGAAAAACTGAAGTGAATTTAAGCAACAACAAATTAGTTGTAAAGTGTACTAGTAGAAGAATAAGAGTTATGAGAAGTAAAACTTAAGCACTTGCTGATGAATGCTATATGCATATGAAAAACGTAATATCTTTCAATACAAATATATTACGAATTTTTTTCTTTGGAAAAATAAAGTTGAGTAATTGTTATCTTAAATGTGTTAATTTATAGATTTCTTATAATTGAGAAATTATTTGGGTAATTTTAAATTTTAATATGTTTTAAATCTTTATATTTGAAGTGTCCTTTATTTGTCTCTAGATTTGATATGCAATTTGAAAACTTCAAAAATTGGATTTTGTATAATAAACTAGCAAACCATATTTATTAAGAACATGACTTATATACGCCCAAGGCTTATATCAACCATAGTCACACATTTAAAAGTGGTTGATATAGGATTTCCTCTTATATAAGGCATATTATTAATAAATATGGCTTTCTAGTAAAGTACCATGTAGGGAAGAAATAGTGTATAATTATTATTATTAATTTTTTTTTTTATAAATATAAACATTTATAAACATCAAAGGTTGACTTCAATCCAAGAGTTGGCTTCAAAGCCCAGGTCCACTTCACTTTAATGGTGGACTTCAATTCAATATTCTCTTAAGAACATGGTTGACCAACTTCTAAATGAGTGTAAGTAAAGTTAAATAATTAAATTCTAAAAGAGTGCAGAAAGAAAATATAATTAAAAGCTTTTAGTTAAGCTAATTACCTTTATTTTAAGGGACTATGTTATAGTCACCCAATTAAAAGAGAAAAGTGGTGAGAGTTTAAATACAAAAAGGTTAATATAGGCATATTTATAAGTGGTAGAACTAAATAAGGTAAAATGATATTTTACACATATATTTATATACAATTGTTGTTTGTTTAAGGTAAAATATTTAGAGATCGGTACACTAACTAAAAATCTTACACTTTAAACAGAAGAAAAAGACTACCAATTTTAGAAAAATAGCTTTAAATATTTAATTATCCAATTATACCATATATATATATATATAATAATAATAATAAAAATTAATTATAACAATAAAAAAATGCATTATATATATAACTTTATTGTGACTTTTCACATAAGGTCATGAACTTATAGACACCATTTGAATAATAATAATTTCTTACACACTAATTAAACAAGAACCACGAGGTGGCAATGTCACTGCACTTGTTAATATTTTATAGTTATTGATCTGAAAAAAAGTACAAAATTGAAATTTAAACAATGAAAATCACCTACCCAAATTTCAACAAAAATATAAACAAAAACAAAATATAAAAAATGCAAATTCTTTAATAACTTTTAAGTTTATTTTACTTTAGTCTGATGAAATGATTTAAACTATTGACAACAAAAAAATAGGGATCCAACAAATCATGACATGAATGTTTGTTTACATTGTTAGCACAATCAAATATTTGAGTTAAAAGCCTCTGCTCTGTCAATAACTGAAGGTACATAATCCATATCATCGACATCACGTGCATAGTGACCAAATCCCTCTCAAAAGTATTATTCAAGTTCTCGTAGCGCCAATGCCTGATGGGCAGTCCTCTGACCACTTCCATCTTCTCCCTTAAATAAGCATACCACAGTTTATAACTTCCAGGTAGGTCTCTCACTGCTCTTTCATATAAAATGGCCTTCTTCCCTAAAGGAGCATCTCAAGGAGCCACTAAGTACCACCACCATAGCTTCAATGTGAAAGGGTTCCTCAAAATCTCTTCTTCATAGACCAAATCCTCCTCGCCAGGGTAGAGCTCCTCAAAAATAATTGCAGAGGGCATTTTCTGGACAATTACTGAAAACCAAGCAAAAATATCCACTTCGGTGCTCTTGTCAACTCTGGCAAATGCATGTCTAGGTATGTGTATCATAATAAAAAAACGTGTTTAAACATTCATATCATGTAAATGAAATCCAGAGCATATAACGACAAAACACACACACACACACGTTCTAAAGAAGTATGTACACTAAAAAGAACTTAAGAATGTTAACATATATACAGAGAAGAGAAAATTCAAATTCCCAGGTTCCATTCACGATGCATAAAATTTGGTTTCTACAGCACCCAGGGACACAACTTTTTGGCATGTGACCACATAAAGCCTGCTCAGATGTACTTAGGGTTTACGAGTTCCGTTTTAATAAATAAATAGTATTTGTTCCATGCCAAGCTGCACTATCAATGATAACATTTGCAACCTGAATTATACCGTTCAGAGGCTACTGAACAAGAAAAATTTCCTTTCAGTTTAAAATATCACCCTTAAAATGCAAAGAAAACCCCTTAATTCATTTTTTTGGTTGGGCGTTGCACAATACGAAATCGGGTATATTTGATGTGGACTCGGTTCCGTTTAATCGATCGAGCTTCATATCTAAGATGCTATAAGAATAACCGAATTGTTGATAAAACGTGAGATCAATACCTTCGAGAGAAAACTCGGTCAAGCAAACAGACTGTATCCTCTTCCAAATCCTCCTGGAAGTTTCAGCTCACGGAACAGACCTGGAAAATGTTCTTCCTGAGATGAATTGGTAAACTGTGTAGGCCGACCAAACATAAGGGAGGGATTGATCCCCTAATCTGTTTACTTGTTTTAAAATAGCTTCCAGGAAGCTTTCTGGTTATGGGCATCCGATATGGCTAATTTGCTTAACATTTCCCCCATTTTATATGTTAAAGTGAAGCAAATGTTAGAGATGTTAAAAACACGGAGTAGGAACGAAAGGAAGAGGGGTCTTATAATGGTGGTGAGGGGTGCTATAATACCATGCACAGACTTCATTGCACAGTTACAGGAGTACGACATGGAGGATGTTCAATCTGGACAATGTCAAGTGCCAATCGTAATTCCCATCACAGTAAAAGTCAAGCCCATGACATTAAAGTCGTCCCTCTGCAAATGGGTTGTGCCAAGTTTCCACTAGGGCACCTATAAAATTTACGGATTACGAAGGCTATATCCCGAGGCAAGCAATACTTTACATGTAGCAGAGTATTTAAGAGACCTTCGTGCACAGAGTATTTAAGAGACTTTGTGCAGGTCAAGGCCGCCAGTGCCATGGTGGATGGCAAGTTGGCAACCAATATGCACAACATGTGATAAAAAAATTCTGGTCACATATATGGGCGATCCACCAACAACATCTCCATGGGCATATGCATAGCATGCCTATCGCCTCTAAAAGGTCTCGTCCGCCGGTTGTGAACCAAATTTGAATTTTGAAACCCCGCTCCTATTTCCCCTTCCGTGCTTGTTTCAAATTTTTTATTTAACTCCACAACTGGGCCCTCATTCCTGTTACCTTATTGGATGCCAATTTACTGGCATTAAGGTTGAACTCGTCCCAGCACTGAACTTCTTGTAACGGCATCTACAACTCCGTCTTGAGTAACAACTGAAACAGGTGAGCATTGAAAGAATTGGGCAGCGCTTGCTAGTTGCAACTATAAATGCCATGCATAAGTTGAACTGCAAAAGAAATAAGGGCATTGGCGACAAGCAAGAAGGAAGGAAGGCTCTGGAATCTCAATGCAAGCAAAGTAGTGGACAGTGAAGTGGCCCAAAGATGGGGAAATTTTAGGGTTTGGTGTGGCATCTGCTCTGTTTGTTCCAGCAGCAACTTTGGCACTAATAAACTAGATATCAATGGTTTGTGGTATAGGACAAATCCCGCGACAAAGGTATTAGGCATTTGAGAATCTTATTTCGCAATTACTTTTGTGCAGCTTCATTGTCATTGAAGGAAATAGGGCGAATACCTACTAACCATCATCATTACATGCTTTACTTGCAGTTTCTCTTTCAAGTTCTATGAGTTCCATGGCCATCTCGTAAGTTATAGAAATAAAATTCCACTGGAAAGTCATTATATCCCATTTAGAAGTTCGTGTTTGTATTAGATTTTTTTACCTCTCGAAATATCCTAATCTTTTTGGAAGTCATCTATGCAAGAAATTGGTGATGCATAAGGACAATAGTGGAAGCATGTAGATCATTTGCCAAGCCCAACCCTAATTTGTTTCTCTGCGGTGCAAAATTGAATCACCTTAATATAATCATTAAATATTTTAACAAATTTTGCTGGAAACAATGTGCCGCATAAGCAATAAATGTAATCGCTTATAATATAACAAACAAAAAGATTTGAAGGTATTGAATGTGATGGTGGTTGGACACTTGAAAAAAAATCATCTTTATTCATAACCTTTTATCTTCAAAAATATAAATCGATGTGAGGAATTTTCCACTTCTTAGTCGACTCCAAACTCGATCACTTGGTATCTTTTATTTATACACCATGATAATATGGTCTTTTGTAAAAAATCAGCCATGGATGGATCGTGTTGTTCATGTAATCGTTTTATAAACATTTGAAATGGCAACTATGAAAGGAATAATAACTTATGAATGATTTTGTAAGATTATGATTTGTAATTTAAAGTTATTTAATATAAACATAGTTTTAATTAATTTTTAAATAATATAATCTTTAAAATATAACAATAAAAAGATTTAAAATTATAGAATTTATATCCTATAAAAGCACATAAATTTATATATACCATTTTAATAAGTTTTTAAATGAAAAAAGAGTTTTTTCTATAAATTTTATTCAAAATAATTATCAATTTTTTTATAAATCAAATATATATATAATTTTAGAAAAATGAATTTTGAGTATTGGAAAAAAATGAAACATCTTAAACTAACTCAAAGAGATACATGCCAATATTATATAAGCACGTGAGAGAGATTTATGTCGATATGGACACCAAATTGATTTCAAATGTATAAGGACCCAACAACATTGCTTATCAAATATTTGTTTTAAAATTTCAGAACTATTCTTTATGCCAATAGTTTAAAAATTCTAAGATTTGAGTCGGAATATAGGTTGATTTTTCCGCCACCATTTTGATCAAATCTAGTTGGAATTTTTAAAAATCCAAGTTACACTTGTTAAGTTTGGAATTTTGAGTGTGCCATGGGTTTTTGATATGGTGAGTCTTAGGACAACTCAATGGACTCTCTCGTCACTTTAGAACAAATCCCCAACACATATGCGCATTTTGCCATCTATATATGCGGATTTATGGAAGGCAGAAATGCGCATATACGAAAGCTCTCTTTCGTATATGCACATTTTTGCGTTCTATAAATGCACATATATAGAAGGAAAATGTGCATATACGAAAGCTCTCTTCTGTATATGTGCATTTCTGCCTTCCGTAAATGCGCATATATAGAAAGAAAAATGCGCATATACGGAAGGCAGAAATGCGCATATACAGAAGGCAGAAATGCGCATATACAGAAGAGTGATATCGTAAATGCGCATTTCTACCATTCGTAAATACGCATATACACAAGGAAAAATGCGCATTTACAAAAGGCAAAATGCACGTATACTAAAGCTCTTTTCCGTATATGTGCATTCTTCCTTCCGTATATGTGCATATAATGTATGCCTTCTGTATATGCACATTTTGCCTTCTGTATTTTGTTTTCGGTATATGCGCATATATGGAAGAGAAATTCCGTATATGCGCATTTCGTCTTCCGTAAATGCACATTTATAGAAGACAAAAATGCGCATATATGGAAGCTCTTTCGTATATGCCCATTTTGCCTTCTGTAAATGCGCATTTTTCCTTCTGTATATGTGCATTTTTGCAAGACTTTTCTTTCAAGAATTCACACTCTTCCATCTTCCGTATATGCGCATTTTTGTCTTTCGTAAATGCGCATTTTTCCTTGTGTATATGCGCATTTTTGCAAAACTTTTCCTTCAAGAATTCACACTCTTCCATGTCTACTACTCTCTCTCTCTCTCACACACACACATTGTGTGTTTCTCTCCCCTTCCACTAACCACCTCCTCATCCAATCTCTCTCTCTCTCTCTCCCTCCCTCTCTCTTTCTTCTTGTCTTCGGGGCATCCAAATCTTCATAGCAGATATTGGTCAGCTCCTGCATATTTTCCTTCAAGACTTCACACTCTTTCACATTTGTATGTACCAATATATACACTAGTGAATATACCGGTATATACACTAGCATATATACAGGTATATATGCTAGTGTATATTATACCAGTATATGTACTAGTAATATACATTGTTCAAGGTTCCTTAAGTGTGCATGTGTATTGGAGAATTCATCTTATGGATAGTTAAACTTTCTCATGGGATTGAAAAGTTCCCTAATTGTCTATCAAAGACAGAAAGATAACAAATGGTTGATATATCCTCCCATATCTAATTTCTTATGCAAAAAAATGTAAAGAGGAATAGGGAAGAAATTATGTCTTACATTCTTCAAAAGATTTCCTTTGTTACTCGAGCCTTTAACTTTGATCTTCCAAAGATCTTAAGCTTGATGCAGATTTGCAAATGTCTATACAAACTACCTTTATCCAAACATGTTAAGCATAATGGCATATCTATTTAACTTTTGATGTCCCAAAGAAAACATACATTACATGAACTGTGCATATATAGAAAGAAAAATGCGCATATACGGAAGGCATAAATGCGCATATACGGAAGAGTGATATCGTAAATGCGCATTTCTACCATTCATAAATACGCATATACACAAGGAAAAATGCGCATTTACAAAAGGCAAAATGCACGTATACTAAAGCTCTTTTCCATATATGTGCATTCTTCCTTTTGTAAATGCGCATTTTTCCTTGTGTATATGCGTATTTACGAATGGTAGAAATGCGCATTTACGATATCACTCTTCCGTATATGCCCATTTTGCCTTTTGTAAATGCGCATTTTTCCTTCTGTATATGTGCATTTTTGCAAGACTTTTCCTTCAAGAATTCACACTCTTCCATCTTTCGTATATGCGCATTTTTGTCTTTCGTAAATGCGCACTTTTCCTTGTGTATATGCGCATTTTTGCAAGACTTTTCCTTCAAGAATTCACACTCTTCCATGTCTACTACTCTCTCTCTCTCTCACACACACACATCGTGTGTTTCTCTCCCCTTTCACTAACCACCTCCTCATCCAATCTCTCTCTCTCTCTCTCCCTCCCTCTCTCTTTCTTCTTGCCTTCGGGGCATCCAAATATTCATAGTAGATATTGGTCAGCTCCTGCATATTTTCCTTCAAGACTTCACACTCTTTCACATTTGTATGTACCAATATATACACTAGTGAATATACCGGTATATACACTATCATATATACAGGTATATATGCTAGTGTATATTATACCAGTATATGTACTAGTAATATACATTGTTCAAGGTTCCTTAAGTGTGCATGTGTATTGGAGAATTCATCTTATGGATAGTTAAACTTTCTCATGGGATTGAAAAGTTCCCTAATTGTCTATCCAAGACAGAAATATAACAAATGGTTGATATATCCTCCCATATCTAATTTCTTATGCAAAAAAATGTAAAGAGGAATAGGGAAGAAATTATGTCTTACATTCTTCAGAAGATTTCCTTTGTTACTCGAGCCTTTAACTTTGATCTTCCAAAGATCTTAAACTTGATGCAGATTTGCAAATGTCTATACAAACTACCTTTATCCAAACATGTTAAGCATAATGGCATATCTATTTAACTTTTGATGTCCCAAAGAAAACATACATTACATGAACTGTGCATATATAGAAAGAAAAATGCGCACATACGGAAGGCAGAAATGCGCATATACGGAAGAGTGATATCGTAAATGCGCATTTCTACCATTCGTAAATACGCATATACAAAAGGAAAAATGCGCATTTACAAAAGGAAAAATGCACGTATACTAAATCTCTTTTCCGTATATGTGCATTCTTCCTTTTGTAAATGCGCATTTTTCCTTGTGTATATGCGTATATACGAATGGTAGAAATGCGCATTTACGATATCACTCTTCCGTATATGCCCATTTTGCCTTCTGTAAATGCGCATTTTTCATTCTGTATATGTGCATTTTTGCAAGACTTTTCCTTCAAGAATTCACACTCTTCCATCTTCCGTATATGCGCATTTTTGTCTTCCGTATATGCACATTTTTCCTTGTGTATATGTGCATTTTTGCAAGACTTTTCCTTCAAGAATTCACACTCTTCCATGTCTACTACTCTCTCTCTCTCTCACACACACACATCGTGTGTTTCTCTCCCCTTCCACTAACCACCTCCTCATCCAATCTCTCTCTCTCTCCCCCCCTCCCTCTCTCTTTCTTCTTGCCTTCGGGGCATCCAAATCTTCATAGTAGATATTGGTCAGCTCCTGCATATTTTCCTTCAAGACTTCACACTCTTTCACATTTGTATGTACCAATATATACACTAGTGAATATACCGGTATATACACTAGCATATATACAGGTATATATGCTAGTGTATATTATACCGGTATATGTACTAGTAATATACATTGTTCAAGGTTCCTTAAGTGTGCATGTGTATTGGAGAATTCATCTTATGGATAGTTAAACTTTCTCATGGGATTGAAAAGTTCCCTAATTGTCTATCCAAGACAGAAAGATAACAAATGGTTGATATATCCTCCCATATCTAATTTCTTATGCAAAAAAATGTAAAGAGGAATAGGGAAGAAATTATGTCTTACATTGTTCAGAAGATTTCCTTTGTTACTCGAGCCTTTAACTTTGATCTTCCAAAGATATTAAGCTTGATGCAGATTTGCAAATGTCTATACAAACTAACTTTATCCAAACATGTTAAGCATAATGGCATATCTATTTAACTTTTGATGTCCACAAGAAAACATACATTACATGAACTGTGCATATATAGAAAGAAAAATGCACATATACAGAAGGCAGAAATGCGCATATACGGAAGAGTGATATCGTAAATGCACATTTCTACCATTTGTAAATACGCATATACACAAGGAAAAATGCGCATTTACAAAAGGCAAAATGCACGTATACTAAATCTCTTTTCCGTATATGTGCATTCTTCCTTTTGTAAATGCGCATTTTTCCTTGTGTATATGCGTATTTACGAATGGTAGAAATGCGCATTTACGATATCACTCTTCCGTATATGCCCAATTTGCCTTCTGTAAATGCACATTTTTCCTTCTGTATATGTGCATTTTTGCAAGACTTTTCCTTCAAGAATTCACATTCTTCCATCTTCCGTATATGCGCATTTTTGTCTTTCGTAAATGCGCATTTTTCCTTGTGTATATGCGCATTTTTGCAAGACTTTTCCTTCAAGAATTCACACTCTTCCATGTCTACTACTCTCTCTCTCTCTCTCTCTCACACACACATCGTGTGTTTCTCTCCCCTTCCACTAACCACCTCCTCATCCAATCTCTCTCTCTCTCTCTCCCTCCCTCTCTCTTTCTTCTTGTCTTCGGGGCATCCAAATCTTCATAGTAGATATTGGTCAGCTCCTGCATATTTTCCTTCAAGACTTCACACTCTTTCACATTTGTATGTACCAATATATACACTAGTGAATATACCGGTATATACACTAGCATATATACAGGTATATATGCTAGTGTATATTATACCAGTATATGTACTAGTAATATACATTGTTCAAGGTTCCTTAAGTGTGCATGTGTATTGGAGAATTCATCTTATGGATAGTTAAACTTTCTCATGGGATTGAAAAGTTCCCTAATTGTCTATCCAAGACAGAAATATAACAAATGGTTGATATATCCTCCCATATCTAATTTCTTATGCAAAAAAATGTAAAGAGGAATAGGGAAGAAATTATGTCTTACATTCTTCAGAAGATTTCCTTTGTTACTCGAGCCTTTAACTTTGATCTTCCAAAGATCTTAAGCTTGATGCAGATTTGCAAATGTCTATACAAACTACCTTTATCCAAACATATTAAGCATAATGGCATATCTATTTAACTTTTGATGTCCCAAAGAAAACATACATTACATGAACTGTGCATATATAGAAAGAAAAATGCGCATATACGGAAGGCAGAAATGCGCATATACGGAAGAGTGATATCGTAAATGCGCATTTCTACCATTCGTAAATACGCATATACACAAGGAAAAATGTGCATTTACAAAAGGCAAAATGCACGTATACTAAAGCTCTTTTTCGTATATGTGCATTCTTCCTTTTGTAAATGCGCATTTTTCCTTGTGTATATGCGTATTTACGAATGGTAGAAATGCGCATTTACGATATCACTCTTCCGTATATGCCCATTTTGCCTTATGTAAATGCGCATTTTTCCTTCTGTATATGTGCATTTTTGCAAGACTTTTCCTTCAAGAATTCACACTCTTCCATCTTCCGTATATGTGCATTTTTGTCTTTCGTAAATGCGCATTTTTCCTTGTGTATATGCGCATTTTTGCAAGACTTTTCCTTCAAGAATTCACACTCTTCCATGTCTACTACTCTCTCTCTCTCTCTCACACACACATCGTGTGTTTCTCTCCCCTTCCACTAACCACCTCCTCATCCAATCTCTCTCTCTCTCTCTCCCTCCCTCTCTCTTTCTTCTTGTCTTCGGGGCATCCAAATCTTCATAGTAGATATTGGTCAACTCCTGCATATTTTCCTTCAAGACTTCACACTCTTTCACATTTGTATGTACCAATATATACACTAGTGAATATACCGATATATACACTAGCATATATACAGGTATATATGCTAGTGTATATTATACCAGTATATGTACTAGTAATATACATTGTTCAAGGTTCCTTAAGTGTGCATGTGTATTGGAGAATTCATCTTATGGATAGTTAAACTTTCTCATGGGATTGAAAAGTTCCCTAATTGTCTATCCAAGACAGAAAGATAACAAATGGTTGATATATCCTCCCATATCTAATTTCTTATGTAAAAAAATGTAAAGAGGAATAGGGAAGAAATTATGTCTTACATTCTTCAGAAGATTTCCTTTGTTACTCAAGCCTTTAACTTTGATCTTCCAAAGATCTTAAGCTTGATGCAGATTTGCAAATGTCTATACAAACTACATTTATCCAAACATGTTAAGCATAATGGCATATCTATTTAACTTTTGATGTCCCAAAGAAAACATACATTACATGAACTGTGCATATATAGAAAGAAAAATGCGCATATACGGAAGGCAGAAATGCGCATATACAGAAGAGTGATATCGTAAATGCGCATTTCTACCATTCGTAAATACGCATATACACAAGGAAAAATGCGCATTTACAAAAGGCAAAATGCACGTATACTAAAGCTCTTTTTCGTATATGTGCATTCTTCCTTTTGTAAATGCGCATTTTTCCTTGTGTATATGCGTATTTACGAATGGTAGAAATGCACATTTACGATATCACTCTTCCGTATATGCCCATTTTTCCTTCTGTATATGTGCATTTTTGCAAGACTTTTCCTTCGAGAATTCACACTCTTCCATCTTCCGTATATGCGCATTTTTGTCTTTCGTAAATGCGCATTTTTCCTTGTGTATATGCGCATTTTTGCAAGAATTTTCCTTCAAGAATTCACACTCTTCCATGTCTACTACTCTCTCTCTCTCTCTCTCACACACACATCGTGTGTTTCTCTCCCCTTCCACTAACCACCTCCTCATCCAATCTCTCTCTCTCTCTCTCCCTCCCTCTCTCTTTCTTCTTGTCTTCGGGGCATCCAAATCTTCATAGTAGATATTGGACAGCTCCTGCATATTTTCCTTCAAGACTTCACACTCTTTCACATTTGTATGTACCAATATATACCAGTGTTCAAGGTTCCTTAAGTGTGCATGTGTATTGGAGAATTCATCTTATGGATAGTTAAACTTTCTCATGGGATTGAAAAGTTCCCTAATTGTCTATCCAAGACAGAAAGATAACAAATGGTTGATATATCCTCCCATATCTAATTTCTTATGCAAAAAAATGTAAAGAGGAATAGGGAAGAAATTATGTCTTACATTCTTCAGAAGATTTCCTTTGTTACTCGAGCCTTTAACTTTGATCTTCCAAAGATCTTAAGCTTGATGCAGATTTGCAAATGTCTATACAAACTACCTTTATCCAAACATGTTAAGCATAATGGCATATCTATTTAACTTTTGATGTCCCAAAGAAAACATACATTACATGAAAATAAGGTATGGAAGGAATAACCCAAGTTAGATTAATGAGAAATCCATGAAGACATGCACATCAAAATGGATTATACCTAACTTTTTTGTAGCATGACTAGCCTCCAAGGTCTCTTTCATATTCCTTTCAAGACTCTTCATTGCATCTATTCAATGCATAACCACAAGATTTATGAAATCTTTTAATGAATATCCACTCAATTCTACCTTGCAATGATTCAGGAATACTTTTGCATTCCAACATACCATGCATCGCCTAACCATGACTACTTCATATAGGATGCATTACTATAATCAAGGCCATCAGTACTTACTTTCTTTGGGCTATTAAGCTCATAACAACACATACAGGCATGACACATTTTTGTATGAATGCAGCCTAAATTTTAAATACCCACACACTATGAGATCTCTTGCTTTTTCCACTCCATGCAATTGTCATAATTGACCCCTTACCTTCGTGGGTCCTACTTACACCCTTGACATTACCAGTTTGGTTGGTCTCTTGCAGGAGATTGCAGAAGTTACTCACCAACTTTTGATCCTAGTTTTGTTTCCTTATCCCTTTCTTCATAGGGTTGCTAGTCACATTCATCAGCATCAACAACATATTCAACCATGTCCGAGTTGTCGTTGGTTTTTCCACTAATGCCAACACCAATGCAATAATTACCGTCAGTGGTTCATTATAAGTGTATAATTATCACTACTCTCACCAACATCTAATATCCTATGCATGCAAGGCATATACTTATAAAATGTAATTATAGTTAGCAAGATAAGGTTTAAGGAAATTTCCCTTTTCAAGTCCCTCATCTTTGCATGGAACTCCTTTTCCACACAACAGCTGGTTTAACTACATGGTCTTGCTACCTCTAGGCATGCGATTCCCGGATTTGTCCATATTGACAACCACTAGTACTTTGTAGTACCGCATTCGAACTTTGGGGATTCCTCCTTGTTCCCTGCTGGACAAGATTTCCAACGCCTATCCACATGCTTCATTCTGACTTCGGGTGTGAAAACCACACCTACTTATAAAATGATGATCTTCATCAAATTTAGGCAAAACACACAACTGTATTTTGGTCTGAATTGCTAACTTCAGCCACTTAGGATTTGCTTCCTTTTTAGTCCTAAAACTGCTGAAAAATCCAATGAGAAATTCACTGAAGACTGCTGAAATCTCTGAAAAATCCCACTTGAAAATCCCAAAATTCCTTTGGCCCAATTGGACCTCCTCCCAACTATCTTTCCGACACCTCGGTGGTTAAAACACCTAGCTCATCGATGGTCTGTTCATGTATTTCCCTCCGGCGTGTCGGGTTCATAGTGATCTAACCCTCTGAAATGTAACAACGATGCCAAGGTCTATCCATCGGTGATTTCATCAGCTAAGGTCTTCCGTGGTATCGGCGGTCAGACGCATTATTCATCGAGTGCCTAGTCCCTTAGGCAGCCGCAATGGCGGAAAGTGATCTCACTACGGCTTCCGTGAACATCTATATGCTATCGAATTTGCTATCCATCGGGTGGATAGTGTCTTAGACTGCCACAACGACGGATTTACAACCCTCGAATTCTTTCGATTGGCGGCCAACAAACCTTCTAGGGTTTCCGTGGATCACAGATTGTCAGCGGTCGAAGCGACTAATCTTTGCGGCATCGGCGAGTGGAAAGACTAATGCATCGGCAGAATAGTTCCCTCGACAGCTGCAACGACGAACTAACAAACAACTAACTTCTTTCACGGTGTCGATGATCCCAACAATTATTTTTCGCTGACAGCATCGACGGTCCGAACAACTAATTTCTTCCGGTGTCCTCCACCGCATCGGCGGTTCCGTCATCTAAATTTCGTCGACGATTCCCATACTTAGAGAAATTTTCAAAACTTTTCTCTTTAGTCTTCTTTTCCGCCGCTTCATCGACTCAACCATCTCTTATACTTCCCCGATCCGTTTAAATATCTGTCGGCGAAAACTTCCTTTATCTTCCATCAACTCCGTCGGCTCCATCTTCCCCTATACGTCTTCGATCAAATCAACTGTTTGTCACCCCTGTATCGATGAATTAAACCTCAATACTTTCACAGTGTCGGCGCTCCCGAGCACTAAACGCCACCGTAGTTATGTTATCGAAACTCGGAGCCACTATTCACTAAACACCTTGGCATCGGCGAGTGGAAATACTAATGCATCGGCGGGATAGTTCACTAACCAGTCGCAAAGACGGACACTCGAACAACTAATTTCTGTCAATCGACGCTCCGATCATCTATCTTTCGTCGATCGCCGATGGTTTTCCACACTTAAACAAAATTTCAAAAATTTTCTTCTTCCTTCCATGTCGGCCATCCCATCCTCTAGTCATTAGCGATCCCAACCACTAACATTTTTCGATGGTTGATGATCTCGTGCCTTAGAAAATTTTTAGAACTTTCCTCCTTTGTCTTCCGCCGCATCGGCCGTCAGATCAACTATCTTCTGCGGCATCAACGGTCAGAGGCTCTACCCGTCGGAAGCATAGTTTCCTATCCATCCGCAACGACAGCGCACAATCAGCCAATCTCTTCCGGTGTAGTCGTCAAACTTTCGCCGCATCAGCAACATAATCATCTAAGCATCAACGATGCGATCAACTAATCATCGCCGATCGCCAATCACTTCGCTACTTCGCAAAAAAATTTCCCAATTCCTCTCTGTCGCCGATCAATCTACTATCCTCCGTCCACGTGACATCGATGATTCCTTCAACTAAGTGGCGCCGATCACCGATGGTCGGCGTCGGGTGGTCTTCAGACTAATTCTTCCGCTGTGTCGAAAGAACTTCTCACCGAGTTCTTCGATGCACTGATGATTTTAACACTTAAGCAAAATTTCGTAAAACCTTCCGCCATCGGGTGGGCTTCAAACTAACACTTCCGTCGTGTCGAAGGAACTTCACACTAAGTTCTCCGATGGGCCGATGAGCAACGAAAGCAATTCCTTCCACAATCTTCTTCCGATTGTCGTACATCGGGCGACCTTCAAACTATCTTTTCTACTGCATCGGAAGAACTTCGCACTAAGTTTTTCGATGAGCATACAATTCTGGCACTTAGAAAATTTTATGAATTTTCTGTCATTCACCCATTTCCTCCTCGTTTCTTCTGGGAAGTAGGAAACTTGCGTCGGTTAACTGATCTTTTCATGGCCCTTTGAGGCCCAATTGCTGCAACATAAGCTTTTTCACTGCATCTTCACGGCCCATTCAGGCCCATGCTGCAACCAGAGCTCTGATACCATACTGTAACGTCCTCGACCCTCTGATCGGTGAGGAGGACGCTACCAAACCATCAAAAGCCTCCGGGAAAATAGCCCCATGAACATGAACAGGCATATAATGCTGAAATATAAAGCTTAAAACATAAAACATACTAAGATGCATAATCCTTCATATACATAGCGGAAGCAAACATACATTCATTCAAGCATACCACATGTTCGTCATATTCATTAATTAGTAGATATAAATGCAGAGATGGAATAGTCAAGAATACTCATCTTAAATAGAATTCGTCCCGCAACCAGCTACGTCGCTGCAACGTTCCACCCAACCATAGGCCAGCGTGCTCATCTATCTCTCAGCAACACTGCCACCCCTGAGCTGGGCATGATTCCTCAAGTAATAAGGGTCAAAGCAGGCTTACACAAATCAACCAAGCCCACGCAGTAGGGTTTATGAAGCCGTCAAGGAGTTAGGAAAGCCTAAATGTTAAGTTGGTGGCCTCAATGGGGAGCTAAGGATGCTTACACCAGAGTTAACCTAACTTCTAAGACACCCACACACCCAACACCAAGAATCAGTCATTTCTCTGCTTCACAGTCCCTTAGGCCATGACTTCCCTTTCCAATACTCTTCAAGGGTTGTGGAGAAGAAAGCTAGCAGACTAACTCTGTCTGAGTGGCTCTAAACACCAGTTTTCTCAAGCATACCCAACCTCTAATCCCACTCTCAACAATCCGAAGACCAACCACTACATACCGCAATAAAACAAACAGTTCACAGCTCTGTGAAGAAGATGAAGACAACAGGGTGACAAACCCAAACAAAAAGGTGAACACAACTCTAGTCAACAAGATGACTCAGAGTTGTTCTTGGCCCCAGCGTGGCCAAAACAACTCAGTGGCAACCCAAAAAGGTGCTTGCATACACAACAACCCAAAAACCAGGGGAAGACAACAACCATGCTTTTACCACTGCAGCAACGGGAGAAACACAAACTCACAGAAAATCCCACATGGAGATGAAAAGGTTTGATTCTAAGCTTGGACAGGGGAAACACATACGTAGACCCCCGAAACGTAAGGGTAGACACAGTTAACCAACGTGGGGAAACAATAACCCGTTCTCAACAAATGAAGCCACGACACCCTGCACAGTCAACAATGAAGGAGAAGTCTGATTCTCAATCCTGGGCAGGAGAAAAACAGGTACGCAGACCACAAATTCGTGAGGGTAGCACACATGCACACAGTCCGATAATACAAAGGAGAAATCGATCCTCTTCACAGGCCGGGGAAAGAACATAGCCCCCTCTCACCGTGAAAAACCACGGATACCAGTAATCGACGAGAGAAGGGAGAACCGACCAACCCTTGCATGCGTGAGATGGTCAAGACAAAAACCATGAGGAAGTGCGAAAGTGGTAGGGAGGAGAGAGTGGTGACCGTCCCCCTGCCCTCCACATGAGGAAGAGCGAGCTTGCTAGTGGAGTGTACGTGGGGCAAAGACTGACAGTCCTGCCACCCACCACTCCCCAGCCATAACTACTTCCTACTAATCGAACAACAAAATTTTAGTGGGTGGTCAACACATGGCAACCCCCAATGGCTCCCACGGTTTAGACAACCCCCTCTTAACCTTAGGAATCATGCCATTTTCATTCAACGTTGCACCATCATAGCTGGCTGTAGGTTTATTTTAATTGATGTGCATATTTACATGGTGCCAAAACTATAATGTGCCGGATAGCATGATATACCATCGACAACGATCCCTATTGCCGAAACATACAAGACCAAATCGATGGTGGGGCTTTTGCCTTTAGCTCCACATCACGATTAATTACAATATATACATCATGTACCTTTTTAATGTAACCGGGGTCAAAACCGAGGCATTACAGCATATACGAAAGGAAAAATGTGCATATACCCGTATATGCACATATACGAAAGGCAAAATGCACATATACGAAAGAGAGCTTCTGTATATGCACATTTTTCCTTCCTTAAATGTGTATTTACGGAAGGCCGAAAAAAGAAAAATTCCTGCCTTTTGTATAGTGCAAAAGGCCTATATAATTATTTCAATTGGTGTTGAAAATGCTCAAAATTTATTAAACATTTCTCCACTTGTGCTTGGATTTTAAACAATACATTAATGTAGTGGTATATCGATATATATTACAGTATATTATAATGGAGATACTAAAATATACCTTAGTGTATATATGTAGATACATACGCTGATGTATATTCTACTATATACACTAGTGTATATTCTAGTAGTGAATATATTGTAGTGTATATTCTAGTGTAGAATATACTAGAATATACACTACAATATATTCACTACTAGAATTTCTAGTATATACACTGGTGTATATTCTAGTGTATATAGTGTATATACTAGCTAGTATATACACCAGTGTCTATACTAGAATATACACTAGTACTAGCATATATACACTGGTGTATATTCTAACACTAGTATATACACTAGTGCTAGAATATATATACACTGTATACTAGAATATCCACCACAATACATTAATTATTATAGTTGTATATACATGTATGTTATAGTATATTATAATGTAGATACTAAAAAATACCTTAGTGTATATATATATATCTAGGTATACGCTGATGTATATTTTAGTATATACACTATTGTATATTCTAGCTAGTATATACTAAAATATACTAGAATATACACTATATAAAATATACACTAGCGAATATATACTAGCGTATATTCTAGTATATACACTAGAATATACTAGCTAGAATATACAACTAGTATATACATTAGTGCTAGAATATACACTAGTGTATATCCTAGAATATACATACTAGCTAGAATATTCTAGTATATACACTAGTGCTAAAATATACACTGGTGTATAAACTAGAATATACACTAGTGTATATTTTAGCACTACTAGTGTACACTAATGTATAATATACTGGCAATATACACTAGTGTATATACTGATAATATACACTAGTAATATACCAGAGTAATATACACTAGCGTATATACTGGTATATACACTAGCATATATACCTATTTATACGCAAGTGTATATATCGATATATTCACTAGTGTATATACTGGTACATACAAATGTGAGAGAGTGTGAAGTCTTGAAGGAAAAGATGCAGGAGCTGACCAATATCTACTACGAAGATTTGGATGCCCCGAAGACAAGAAGAAAGAGAGAGGGAGGGAGAGAGAGAGAGAGATTGGATGAGGAGGTGGTTAGTGGAAGGGGAGAGAAACATATGACGTGTGTGTGTGTGTGAGAGAGAGAGTAGTAGACATGGAAAAGTGTGAAGTCTTGAAAGAAAAGTCTTGCAAAAATACGCATATACAAAAGGCAAAATGCGCATTTACGGAAGGAAAAATGCGCATATATGGAAGAGAGCTTTTGTATATGCACATTTCTGCCCTCTGCAAATGTGCATTTACAGAAGGAAAAATGCGCATATACGGAAGAGAGCTTTCGTATATGCGCATTTTTGTCTTCTATAAATGTGCATTTACGGAAGGCGAAATGCGCATATACGGAATCTTTCTTCCGTATATGCGCATATACAGAAGGAAGAAATTATATGCGCATATACACAAGGCAAAATACAGAAGAAAAATGTGCATATACGGAAGGCATAAATTATATGCACATATATGGAAGGAAGAATGCACATATACAAAAAAGAGCTTCAGTATATGCGCATTTTGCCTTTTTTAAATGTGCGTTTTTCCTTATGTATATGCACATTTACAAATAGTAGAAATGCGCAAATACGAAATCTCTCTTCCGTATATGTGCATTTCCTCATTCTGTATATGCGCATTTACGGAAAGCAGAAATGCGCATATACAAAAGAGAGATTCCGTATATGCGCATTTTGCCTTCTGTATATGCGCATTTACAGAAGGCAAAAATGTGCATATACGGAAGAGAGCTTTCATATATGCGCATTTCTGCCTTCCGTAAATCCGTATATATAGATGAAAAAATGCGCATATGTGTTGGGGATTTGTTCTAAAGTGATGAGAGCGTCCATTGAGTTGTCCTAAGACTCACCATATCAAAAACCCATGACACACCCAAAATTCCAAAACTTAACAAGTGCAACTTGGATTTTTAAAAATTCCAACTAGATTTGATCAAAATGGTGGCGGAAAAACCAACCTATATTCCGACTCAAATCTTAGAATTTTTAATATATTGACTTAAAAAATAGTTGTGAAATTTTAAAACATATATTTGATAAGCAATGTTGTTGGGTCCTTATACATTTAAAATCATTTGAAATCAATTTGGTGTCCATATCGACATACATCTCTCTCATGTGCTTATATAATATTGGCATGTATCTCTTTGAGTTAGTTTAACATGTTTCATTTTTTTTCAATTCTCAAAATTCATTTTTCTAAAATTTTATATATATTTGATTTATAAAAAAATTGATAATTATTTTGAATAAAATTTATAGAAAAAACTCTTTTTTGCATTTAAAAACTTATTAAAATGGAATATAAAAATTTATGTACTTTTATAGGATATAAATTCTATAATTTTAAATCTTTTTATATCTTTTTATTGTTATATTTTAAAGATTATATTATTTAAAAATTAATTAAAACTATGTTTATATTAAATAACTTTAAATTACAAATCATAATCTTACAAAATCATTCATAAGGTATTCTTCCTTCCATAGATGCCATTTCAAACGTTTATAAAACGATTACATGAACAACACGATCCATCCATAGCTCATTTTTTACAAGAGACCATACTATAAGGGTGTATAAATAAAAGATACCAAGTGATCGAGTTTGGAGTCGACTAAGAAGTGGAAAATTCCTCACATCGATTTATATTTTTGAAGATTAAAGGTTATGAATAAAGATGATTTTTTTTTCAAGTGTCCGAGCACCATCACATTCAATACCTTCCTGTATTTTTGTTTGTTTGTTATATTATAAGCGATTACATTTACTGCTTATGCGGCACATTGTTTCTAGCAAAATTTGTTAAAATATTTAACGATTATATTAAGGTGATTGAATTTTGCACCGTAGAGAAACAAATTAGGGCTGGGCTTGGAAAATGATCTACATGCTTCCACTATTGTCCCTATGCATCACCGATTTCGTGCATAGATGACTTCCAAAAAGATTAGGATATTTCGAGAGGTAAAAAAATCTAATACAAACATGAACTTCTAAATGGGATATAATGAATTTTCAGCGGAATTTTATTTCTATAACTTACGAGGTGGCCATGGAACGCATAGAACTTGAAAGAGAAACTGCAAGTAAAGCATGTAATGATGATGGTAGTAGGTTTTCGCCCTGTGTCCTTCATTGTCCTCCAATGACAATGAAGCTGCACAAAAGTAACTGCGAAATAAGATTCTCAAATGCCTAATACCCTTGTCGCAAGATTCGTCCTATACCACAAACCATTGATATCTAGTTTATTAGTGCCAAAGTTGCTGCTGGAACAAACAGAGCATATGCCACACCAAACCCTAAAATTTCCCCATCTTTGGGCTGCTTCACCGTCCACTACTTTACTTGCATTGAGATTCCAGAGCCTTCCTTCCTTCTTGCTTGTCGGCCAACGCCCTTGTTTCTTTTGCAGTTCAGCTTATGCATGGCATTTATAGTTGCAATTAGCAAGCACTACCCGGTTCTTTCAATGCTCACTTGTTTTAGTTGTTACTCAAGATGGAGTTGTAGATGTCGTTCCAAGAAGTTCAGTGCTGGGACGAGTTCAACCTTAATGCCAGTAAATTGACATCCAATAAGGTAACAGGAATGAGGGCGCGGTTGTGGAGTTAAATAAAAAATTTGAAACAAGCACGGAGGGGGAAATAGGAGCGCGGGGTTTCAAAATTCAAATTTGGTTCACAATCGGCAGACGAGACCTTTTAGAGGTGATGGCATGCTATGCATATGCCCATGGAGATGTTGTTGGTGGATTGCCCATGTATGTGACCGAATTTTTTTATTATCACACACTGGGCATATTGGTTGCCTACTTGCCATCCACCATGGCGCCGACAGCCTCGACATGCACAAAGTCTCTTAAATACTCTGCGCACGAGGGTCTCTTAAATACTCTGCTGCATGTAGAGTATTGCTTACCATATCCTGACTCCATTCTCTGGAAACACATCGATTTTTAATGCGTGCAGGTTGTGAGCAATCTTGGGAAAATACACCAATTTTTAATGTTTGTAGATTACCTTGGTAATGGTGTGGACCAGCAGGTTTAACATTTAATATATTAAAATTCCAGGCATACTTTAAGTCATCCTACGGTCAATGTGGGAAATAAAGATGGAGGCATTCAGATAAGTAGCCAAACAACAATCAACATTCAAATAATTGTATCTTTTTAAATTACATTTAATAAAAAGTATTACAAACTTTGGAAAATTGAAAAAAAATTCCCATATCAAAATGAATTAATACTCCTAACTAATTGATATATATCACGTGGGATGACATAATAATTACCCTTGGAAATAACATGGCCCTAGCTTAATGATTTTAATCTTTACTTCTTAATCCTCCCATAAATTAACAAATGAACAATATCTTTAATTAAATATTATTTCCTTGCTTGCTTTTCCACACTGTAATATCACATTTTTTAACTGTGAAGGAAAACACTTTCATCTTCCTTTTAAAATTAACTAATTGACGATACTAGCGATATAATAATTTGGGAAACGTCACCTTAAAGTTTAGTATTCTCAACTTATGGTTAACAGACACCGTGTCTTTTGAGTCTCCCACTCAATCTTAATGTTTTTATTTTCCTTTGATTCATGAATCGTAAATCTCTTTTTGAAACTGTGTGAAGAATTAATTTTTTTTGAAACTCCCACGCAAGTGATTCATGATAATATCTTCCCAGGCCCTCACAATGTTTTGAAGGGGAGGTATTATACGATTGATCATAAATTTCTGGAATCGTAATACGCGAATTAGGGTTGGAATCCAGTAATTGAAGGAGGGGCTCGCCAAATCCGAATGAGAATATCTTCGGCTCATTGTATTTTCTTTGTCGTGAATGAAAAACAACTTGGCGTTGTTAGGAAGAACCACATTGAGGGGAAGAATTGAGTGTTGATAAGAAATAGCTTGGCGTTGTGAGGAGACTCATGAAATATATTTAAGACCTTGAATGTTATTAGTCCTTGCCCTAGCCAAGCAGGGACTCTATGAATCGGCTTGCTGCAGTTTGAATTAGTTTGCACAAATATCGAAATAAGTTTAAACATTTATACTATCGTTTTCTTCGTCAATTAACAACTTCTACTTCATCCAAAACTGTATATCATCGTTTTCTCGGCCAATTAACAACTTCTACTTCATCCAAAAGTGTACATCACCATTTTCTCCACCAATTAACAACTTCTACTTCTTATTTGGCCTCTTTTCGAGGCTAGGAGCAATGGAGAGATGGTTTTGATCAAAGTTTTTTTTCAAACATCATCTTCTACTTCATCCAAAAGTGTACATCACCATTTTCTCCACCAATTAACAACTTCTACTTCTTATTTGGCCTCTTTTCGAGGAACGGCCAATTAACAACTTCTACTTCATCCAAAAGTGTACATCACCATTTTCTCCACCAATTAACAACTTCTACTTCTTATTTGGCCTCTTTTCGAGGCTAGGAGCAATGGAGAGATGGTTTTGATCAAAGTTTTTTTTCAAACATCATCTTCTACTTCATCCAAAAGTGTACATCACCATTTTCTCCACCAATTAACAACTTCTACTTCTTATTTGGCCTCTTT
>LPNX011207308.1:334440-377289 GCA_001517045.1 Pseudotsuga menziesii
TCGAGGCTAAAAGCAATGGAGAGATGGTTTTGATCAAAGTTTTTTTTCAAACATCATGGAATTATTAGAACAAAGTCTATTGATAAACTAATTCTAGGTTCCAATTAGCATTAGTTTACAAACATTTAATGTTAAATGTATGCGAAATAACTTATCATCCATGCAACATCTGCATGCAATGCACGTGGGCCTTCTATGCTTGCAACATTTGCATGGAGTGCATGTGTCTTGTACATGTTCTGAGACCATATGGAGCTGGAACAGCCTCAAATAGATACCACTGCAAGGACCGCTGAACTAAAACAATTTTGGATCTATGATGAAACTATGGTGAGTGGACATCCTTTGCAAGCTTTTCAGGCGAGTGAGTATCCTCTGCAAGCTTTTGATGCTTACAAAGGTTTAAGAATATTTTGGATTTGTTAAAATAAGTTGCTGAACCTACTGGGCTGAGACTCAACATTCTTGTTTCCAGCGTGTTGTATTGCTCTTGTATTGCTCTGTGTCTTCAACATTTTTGTTACCTACTTTCTGGTATATGACGAAAGCACCAACATTACAATACAAATAATTAAGCACATTCTTCCCTCCATGCCATTGCATTCAGCATAAAATTCACCCAACGCACAATTGAATGCATTAGTATCCTGGTACACTCTATATGCTGCTTCATAATTGAAAACTAAAATCAACCAACTTGGAGAGAAATTTATGGTTTCATATTATGTTTAAACTTTTAACTTTATTGTGCGCAGTGACAGGAGGAGGAGAGGAGGGGAGTCGACTAATCAACACATGAATACACAGTGAACGGGCCTTACAAACTTAAAATGCTATAAAACATCAAATTTCTAGGAACATTGATGAGAAGAAAATTTTCCCAAAGCTGTAATGGGAATTGATAAAACTTGAGTGATGCTAATAATATAAAAAGCATTAATAGAGGCAATGCAATTGCAAACCCATTTAGCAGTCCATGCCAGGGTTGAAAGCTTCCTGAGCATCCTGCAAGAACATGGATGAAATTCGCTGCTGCTGGGAAGGGTACTGCATTGTGTATTGTGCATAAGTGATGAAATCATGATAAGTATGCTTCTGCATAATTCTCAAGTGCTTCATCTCTTCCTGTGTCGATGCCAATGCATTGTGTAATGTGCATAAGTGATGAAATCATGATAAGTATGCTGCTGCATAATTCTTAATTCTTAAGTGCTTTATCTCTTCATGTGTCGATGCCAATTCAGTCGTCCTTTCACAATCTACATCCATCTGAGCTAGATTATTTAATGAGAGAGTTGGGATGCGCGGCATGCATGCATTTATAACGAAATAATTCTCGACTATAAATAATTATGTCACTATAAGTAAATAATTTTATACCCAAAGCACACAAACTAATTTTATACCCAAATCACACAAACTGTACCGAATGATTTTTAATGCTTAGCTTATGATCAGATCGATACTTTATCTGATTCGGTCGTCTTCGTAGGTTTTCAAGCTTCATTAATGTATAAATCGCATTAGTATAACATGCCTCACAATGTTACACTCAATAGACTCCCTCAAGCCCTCATGAGGCCTCTATGGTCCTTAACCACTGAAATTCTTGCCATAGGGCTCTCCATGGGCCTTGGCTAAGCCATAAATGCTTCATCGGACTCAAGACATTTGAGCAGTGTGCAGAACGACCATATAAAATCTTGATACAAACTCAGATCATGCTCCTTAAAGGGTAAACCTCTCAACCAATTACACCATCATGACAATTGGCCATGATTTTGATCATAAAGAGATGCAAACAATTTTTTTGCACAGTAAAAATATTTAGGAGAAGCATAACTTACCATATATCTGCCCACTTACTATGCTAGGTATTTTCTTTAATTGAAAAACACACTGTGAACAATGACCCGAAACATGCTACGATTCAATCCATTGCTTTAGATTTGATGACAACCTTGCCTAAGCTTTCATGTTGCAAGAGACACAATTTAGCACCAGAAGCGAAAGATAATTTGAGGAAAGGCCACAAATGCTCGAACGCTTGTCTTGATAGTCTAGTCCAAGTCTAGGGACAATCTCCATAGATCACATAAAAAAATTGGACTACCGGAGGCACCCACCATGCTAAATTCAATGTCATCGCTGCTCGACAAGTCCCATATCAAATTTAACGATGAAGAGCTAGCTTAGAAAAACATGAAGCAATAATGTGGTTGCAACCGTCCATGCAATGATCATATTTTTCAACTGCGATTGGAGGTATCTCTGAATTGGAAACATGAATACAAATGCAAAATGCTAAGGAATAAACCAGATTAAAACTGCTCCGGATAATTCAACAATATCATCTGCCTCTCCTAATAGCTTCAAAATAGGGGTGGCAAATATATAGGTCGGTAAGAGCAGGATCGCACCATAAGCTTAGCACCATAAGCTTGGCTGCACAAGGTTTCCAAGGCGCTTCCCATCCCTAATTGCCATGTCAAAATACAGACAAAACTACATCAGCAATAATATATATGGAATCCTTTCTTCCAATGACAGGGATATTTTAATACCTCTGCAATGCCCTTATATCATATTTACCCTATATCTATAATCAATTAATTATCACATCTTATACTCTGAAACTGTAAACTTGTTCATTTCTAAACCTGCCATCGCTTGCCCGCATTAAAAGGATCTAAACATCACAGTAATAAAAAGAGCATTGTGAGAACTTACAAGGAATCCAAAATTGAATCCCACGACGACAGTAGTGGCAATGGAGATGGCAACTAATTCCAACTCGCCTGAGTAACAACATTAGTCCCATACATGGCAATGCCAGTGAATATGGCAGGCCCTACAATCCTCCACAGTTTTTTTGATTCCACAAAGAACCATCTCCCTGCATCCTTTGACCAAACCAATGACCACTTTTCGCTTCCATTTCCTTTCATCTCCTGATCAAGCAATGGTTATTGCAAAGAGTCTGATGCCATGTAGAATCCACTTGCAATAACATGTAACATGCAAACATCCACTTGTCATAGTAATTTACCATGAGATACCTTTATGCACCGCACCCATGGTTGAACACAATAATGAACGAGTTCCCATCCTGCATGGCGTCCAAATGGTGACCTCCTTATTGTTGTTTTCGACTTCTGTGCTGACGAAGATGGAATGGATGGATGCCATAAATCTTACATGCCAGAATGAATCACTCCACGAACCAGCTCACCCTAGAGTCCCTTTTTGGGACACACACCTAATTGAACACAACTAACACTATAATGCAAGCTCTAGCCCCGAAATTAAGACATTATCTCGTTCAATGATGCATCGTATATTAATATGTGCATAATTCATGAGGTTCGATGTGCTTAGAACGGTCCCCCAGGTCAATAATTGAACTCGCACCAGAGTTCCGGCAGTGGGCACTACATCATACCAGCAGCAACTCCAGCTAAGAAGTACAGCTTCGTAGAGCTAGAGTGTAGTAGTGGATATGGCAATAATGACTATTTATCCACGGACACATCATAGATGAACACATCTCTATGGCTAGATCGGTATATCTACATCTGGCAGATTGGGCCTAGTTAGATGATCTAGTTATATCTTATATTTACCACAGAAAGAAAACCCACTTGCATCAATAAATTACTTTCTTGACGATGATACAATTATTCGGCTTTTTTTAATCAACAATCTGTTGACAAGATTGACTAGTTCAAATTCAGATGCCATGGCTGGTGAACATTCTTTCATTTCTTATTGTTATCTATGTGAGGCTTTGCAATTACAGGTATCTAACTTACTACAGTTACATATCCCTTTGATTAGAGATCTAGTAGTTTCATTTTGATAATCTTCTTCTTGCCTTTTTCAGCCAGCACGAACTATGGTATAAGAATCTTGTCAATAAATACAAAAGCTACTGCCAGCTAGATTAAAGCACCAACATCAATAACTTTTGACCATAAACCACAAATTCCATGTAACTATTAGTTTAAACAAGGCACCTCCAAGAATCCAAAGCATCATAAGAACTATGACATAAAGATCGTATAAATTTCATGAAGATATAAATGTAGGGTACATTTAATTGAGAAAGCCGACCACAATGGATTGCCTTTAAGTAATGGATGTGTATGGGACTGACTTTATGGCAGCTTGGAAATTGCCCTGGAAGGACCATGGAGAGATTGTCTACGACGTAGGTACCACTAGTATAGTAGAGATGGCATTCGCTAATGGCGTCTTTCAAATTGTGTCTCCTCAATCTCACCAATAAAGTATCACTGGGTAAACTCGTTTCATTATCGGATAGCATGTAGCTGTGCTTCTATGCCCAAGGAGACAAGCAATTCGAGGAGTAGTAACATGCCGAATCTACCCTTGAATCAGAGTGACTTTGGAGTTCAAAGTTGGACTGCATTGGGTTTCTATGGCTATTGGGGATTTTGCTCTATTATTATTCTACCCAATAGAACCCCCACTTAGTAATTCTTTGTGGCACCAATTTATGGGTCTGCTCTAAGTATTGCCCTCCGTTGGAGCAAAAAGCAGATCTGAAATATGAAAATTCCATACTACATCAGTATATATAAATGCCATGTCAATCGAATTCTAAATTCAATGAGTGATGAGAATTATTGAGATTATCAATTATACTTATGTCATTCAAACATCACTAACCAACGACACCTGGAACTATTACGTTCTACCCTTCATGCAACTAATGGTTGTCTGTGCTGATGGTGGATTATAGGGCCTATGCCAGCCTGCTTGAGGGAAGGAATGTAATGAGTACGCCTAGAGGGATTGGGTCTTAAAAAGAAAGCACAACAGACCCCATCCATTCCGTGTCTTTCTCTTTTTCATCTAGAGAGAATGGGACAAAAAAGCAAGATAAGATGGGGTGCTTCGTCCTTCTCAATGACTAGAAAGCACTAGCAGGAAAAGCGAAATACAAAAAGTATACCTGGAAGAAACACCTACATTCTCCATGATCCCAAGTATCTCCTTCTTGTTAAAACTTTAGGCAAGGACTTGCTGCTCAACAACCTTGTTAAATTCATTCATTCACAGGAAAATAGAATGGACTCTCTCTTTCTTATCCTCATTATAGTTATGCATATCAAGTGCAAGGGGCCATAAACAAATAGACTTTTGTGTAATGTCATGTAAGCCTCAACGAAATGATGTATCTCTCTCTGGAGGCGTCTTCCCTTTGTTTTGTTGCAGTGTTTCCTTTTGCAGTCTTTCCACGAGGGAGACTATACTTCATTGCTTTGTAGCATAATTTTGTTGTATTGAAATTTTTTGTATAAAAATTTAGAGGGAAGAGTTTGAAAATAGTGGAATATTTGGCATAAGTAAATTTGCTTACAATTTTAATTCATATCATAAAATAAAAATGATTTAAATTTAATTGTATTATTTTTAATTTAACTCATAGTTTATTTAAAAGTAGTTTTAGATTTCAAAAGTTTAAAGCTTTAAAATTTATAATATATATTTTACTTTATACTTTAATTATAAATATCAAATATTAGATTAGTTTTATATTAGGTTTATTTTGTAATATAAATATAAAGCTTAACAACTAATTATAATATTAGATTTTAATTAGGGTAATATATTTTGGGATAAATTATTAGAAATGGATTTTGTTGTTTTTCCACAAGAGCTGGAGTGTGCATAGAGAGACACCTTCCTCCACAAACTCAACAAACATAAGAAGTACCTTCGTAGCAGAATAAGTACCTTCATAGCAAAGGTATGGATGTGGAGGTTGAATATGGCAAAGTTATGTCCAATAAGATATAAATGCATGGATGATTCTACTTTAAATCATAAATTTTATATTATTTTTATGATTGATAGATGCGATACTATGTTATCATCATAGGGTAAATCTTTCAAATCAAAACTAAATTCTAAAAGGTTGTTATGAAAAAAAATAGCAAAATGAATATGCATGAATAAATTTGCCATAGATTATGAATTATACATTGTCATGTTTCCTTATGCAACATACACTTTACCACTAGTGTGTATCAATGTTGTTTCATTTCTTTATAGATTACTTAATGAAATCATTTAACAATAATTTGATATGTTTCAAGTTTGATTTAAAATCTATTTATAAGGTGTACATGCTTCTTAAGATTTTATAGGTCCCATAATCATTTTAGTTGGGATTCACATTGTTCATGCAACCTTAGGCCTCCTACCTCTCCTTAGTAGAACACATTGCTTTCTATGGAATCAATTGATCATCTTTTCTTGAGTTTGGATGCATAACCTAATTAGAGAATATTGTATTTGAGAAAATTTAATAGATTTTGAAAAATTGAAAGGAGAGTTTTTATCCGTGCAGTTGATCATCTTTTCTTGAGTTTTGATGGATAACCCAATTAGAGAAATTTTATTTGAGAAAATATAATAGAATTTGAAAAATTGAAAGGAGAGTGTTTATCCCTACATTTTAAGAGATATCATTTCACGTTTAAAGTTACCCTAAAAGATTTTGTCCAATTATAATATTTTTGGAATGCCACTTTCATATTTTGTTTTCAAATACCTTTCTAAATAAATTATTTCTTATTATATACATTTTAGATGACAATTTAGTTTCAAAGATGCCCTAAAAAAGTGCCCTAAAATCTTTAGTCCAATTCTAATATATTTGGAATACCACTTTCATACCTTATTTTCAAATCCCATTTTCCAATAAATCTTTCTTAATTATATTAGTAAGTATATGAATTTCTACCCTTCCTTGGATCATTCCAAGTGATCCTATAATATCCCAAGTTGATATTTTTCTTTTTCTTTGTGTACTGTAGATGGCTAGTAGGCTTATGCCTCAATAGAATATGAAAGCAAACTCTGATCTCTGCATGCATGCATTTGCATGTAGATATGTGCCCTAGATAATACTGAAATGCTAGAAAATAGGAGGAATTAATGCATGTACATACTAGTATGTAGATATGCTAATGACGAAGAGGATGGTCCCTACATGCAAGAATTGTGATGGGGAAATAAGGAGTTAATCCAAATCGTCCTCTACAAGTGAATGCACCCTCCTCCAAAGTTGTAGATACTCCTAAATAATAAATAATCCACTGATGAAGACCCAGATGAGGTGAAATAGTGTTATAGTACCCCTCTGGAAGTGATGGAAGCATCATGCAGAAGAAATGGTGGCTCAATATCCTAAAACAGAAGTATCCTCCTTAAGGAATTCGTCCATGCAAAAGATGTCCTCCAAATAGTGATAACTGCTGATAACTAGCTTGAAACTCAAGACGAGAGGCCCTTCTTCCAGGGGAAGGGCGATGAGGGTGTTCTAAGAGGAATATAAGTACCATGTAGAATTTATGCCCTATGTAGAGAAGAAAATGAATAGGTATGTCTCTGACCAAGGTGCCCATGGTATGATAACGAACCCCTCCAACTTAATCTCTCGAAGCAACTGCTGAATAGAACCTAATGATGAAGTAGTGCTGAATATGGATGATCCTACTTGATGATGAACTAAGGTAGATGGATTTTGCTGCCGAAATACACCAGTTAGTTGAGCATGCACTCAACCCCAACTTATCTCGCAGATCTCTCCAAATCGAATCCTCAAATCAATAATCATATAAGTGTGTTTCTCCATTCACTTTACCATTCTTTTATAACTTCCAACTGCGAATAACCTAACTTTAAACCTAATTAGGTCACTTTAACTTCTAATTTGCAGTTGACTAGCATGCAGGTGCAAGGAGACTCAATCGGGTGCATGTATCATGAAATGATGCTCAAATGTCATGCACACAGGTGGCCTTTGGATTTGGTGGCTCCCGTCTACCCAATGATGATATAATATTGATGCCCTAGATCTTCTTATATGGAATCAGTCCACAACCGATTCCTTGACCGTCAGTACTCACTCAAACCTATGCGAATCATATAGGTTAGTGGGATGGTCCTGAATGCCTAAGAAGAAGAGGACATTACAGTCCTCCTCACTCAAATTTGCTTGTCCTCAAGCAACTGTAAAGCTGGGTGATGTAATACCCGTTCTCCCTCCCAAGTGGCCTCCACTATAGGTAGATATTTCCACTGAACCAAGTAGTATCTGATGATTTTGTTCCCCAGCTTCTGCTATCGCACCTCTAGGATGCGCTCAGGAATAAGAATCAATTGCCCCTCATCATTAAGGGGGTGCAACTTAGAAGATGTAACAATCTGTTAACTGACTGGATTCTTGAGGTTGAAGAAATGAAATAAGTAATGAATATTGATCTCTGCGGGTAGTTCTAGATCATATGATACCTCTCCAACCTTCTGGATTATCTTGTATGGACCATAGAAGCGAGGTTTGAGTTTTTCCGCTCCTTTCTTTTTAAGATACGACTGTCAGTAAGATTGGAGGCGTAAATAAACGAAGTCTCCTACCTCAAAACTGCGCTTCACCCTGTGCCTGTCCACATATATCTTCTGCTTATTCTGAGCAGCCCGTATGTTCTCCTTGAGTATCTTGAGGATATCTTGAACCTACTAAATCCACTCTTTGTCCTTGGGGGCCTTTCTATCGCCGAATATCCAGTCTGCGAAAGTGGAAGCATCATGACCATACAGATCTTGGAAAGGGGTCATCCCAATGGTCATATGGTGGGTGGTGTTGTAACAATGTTCACCAAATTGTAGCCATTTGATCCATGTCCTCTGCTGACTTGCTACGTAATTTATCAAGTATCCCTCAATCCACTTGTTGACAATCTCTGTCTTCCTGTCGCTTTGTCGATGATAACTTGTGCTCATGGCTAACTTGGTCCCCACTAACCAGAAAAGCTCTTTCCAAAAGGCTCCTGTGAATTTGTTGTCCCTGTCACTGACAATCTTGGGTAACCCGTGGTGTCTAAATACCTCTGTGAAAAATAGTTCTGCTACCTATTTTGCTGAATAATATGAAGGAATGGCAAAGAAGTGAGCGAACTTGGTCAATCTGCCCACCACTAGGTACAAGAAGTCTCTTCCTTGAACCTTGGGCAGCCCAATAATGAAGTCCTGTTGAGGCCTAGAAAATCGTAGGCAACGACAGCAAGGGATTCTCCACAGTAAATGTTCCAAAATAGCCCGTTATTGTTTGGTATGGAGAATCCGTCCGGTTTACGGTCTGACTACCGTAGGTCAAGTAACCAAAATAAAGGGTTTTACCGGTTACGGCCCGGTCCAACATGTATATTTTGGTTTTTTAGTATGATATGCAAGTGCCTATCTAAGAATGCAGATTAATAGAGAATACGAGGAGCGGTCACAATGTGATGCGCAGGTTCTTACCTCTCGTCTTAACTCTCTCACATCTAAATCACACACAACAAGAAAACTAAAACTAACTATCTAACCTATCCCTAGGGAGCAAGATTATCATTTAATGAGTAATGTATTATTGTGCATGCATTAAGAAAAATCATAGATAGCTGTTACTTATTTCAAAACACATGAACATTAAAAGATAGATGAACAACAAGATAGCTCATTGTTTATGAAAAACATTCATTACTCATAGTGGAAATTTTAGAGAATAAACTAGAGAACATTCATACAAGAACATAGGTTCAAAAAGTTAGAACGATCTCACAGTTAATGGACACAAAGATGGAAACGAAATAGTTCCTCTTCAACAAATCCATAGCACAACATTTGAAAAAGTTCCACCAAGCTTTCTCCAACAGGCAAATTGTAATTATCTATTGCAAAAGGAAATAGTTCTTCTTACAACATGTTCTCACAAATCTAATTGGGAAAAAGTCCTTTATTCTATCTAATTCTCCCATACTTATACTACAAGCAAAACCTTTTAGGTTGCCTCTCGGTGACCTTTGGGCTCCCCCAACTGTTTAATCTCACAATTTTGTCCTTTTGTGAGTGTTCATGAATCATACAAATGTTACATTTCAGATTTAAGATTTAAGAGCACTTTTATGAAAAGGGACCAGCTTGGTAACTGATGAACTTCCCAAGCCTGGGCCTATGCTCTTAATGATTATGCTCCATAATCCGTTGGTCCTTTTGAGATCCTGTTGATCTCAGACTTTCGCTCTCTTCTTTTCCTTGATCAACGTCTCTGCTTCTTTATGCTTTAGCTTCTTCTTTCATGGCTGCCTCCCTTCTGCTTTGCCCTTTAGACATATATTCTTTGCAGCAATCTTCCTAGCATGAACATATTAGATCATTAGTGTTTAACAAAGTAACACAAACTAGATCAATACATGTATTCTGTAATATGAACTATAAACAATATTAATGCATGAAAATAAAGAATCTCAAGGCAAAATAAATCCTGCGAGTTTGTGCTTAAACCCCTGTTCAAAAACTAAAACACATGCCTGATAGAACATATTCTTCCTCCCAATCTAGGCCACATCTGAACTAAATCGAAACCCTCCGACGAAAACATGAACTAGGACAAAGTAACCACCACTCTTAAAAACACAAAACCCCCAAACCGTGTTCTTCAGCTCAGACAACTTTAACATCGACCCGCGCTCACAGGAAATCTCCACCATTCCATAAAATAGTGTAAAAACACACCAAAACGGCGCGAAAAACCCCACCGACAGTCGAAAGAAATAAACACTAAGCATTGGGTAGATAATCCACCTCGGTGGGTGACCATACTATAGCATCGGATTATTAGTTCATTAAGCCACCGCAACAACGAAAACCATACAAATAATGGCTTCCACGATCAACATAAAAAACATCGACGAGCGGAAGAACTAAGGACTCCGGAATCATAGTCCTATTCATAGCCGCAATGGCAGGTGACGGACAAACTCAGGGCTCCGCGACAACCAAGAACATCGGTGAAATAACACTAAACTGTAGCCTCGAACCTTGAAACCACTACGTCATCGGATGACTAGTTCAAAGAGGAGCCGTAATGGCGAAAGTCACGTGGACTAAGGGTTCCGCAAACCAGTAAAATCGGAGAAAACCATAACAAACCATCGACAAAAAACAAACAAACCATTGGTGAACTAAACAACTACATGTCAGATGGTTAATCCGCTAAGGGGCCGCATCGGCGGAACACAATTAGACTACAGGCCCTGCAAAAACACGAAATCTTCGGCGATCGGAACAACCAAAGGTCATGCATTGGCAAAACAAAGACTAGTCCCCCGATCAAATGTCCAATACACTTCCAACAGTGAAAAGAGCAAATCATATTAAAAACCCCGCAGAATCGGCAAATATAAGGGCCTCCGTTGGAATGCTTGCAGTCTGCCATCCGAAACAGTGGCAACATAGAGGACTATTGTTCCGACGGTGATAAAAAATGCCGAAATAAAATAAAACAAAAAAGTGCATCGACGAAAAACATGGCTTTAGATTGGGTCATTCATTAGTTAATTTCCGCAATGGCGGCTGCGTAGATGACTACGGCCCCAACTCACTGCTCAATAAACCTCCAACAATGACAACCAAAACTTCAAGCTCAAGTCAAACGAAAGATAATCATTCAAACTCCCGAAAATGGCAAAAATAGTTGACTGGGTTTTTGTGACAATAAAAAAAACGCTAGCGATTGAAGGTTCTAAAACTCGGATCGACGGAATTACAACTAAACACACCCGCACTGTCGGCGAGAAAAACAACAAGACCTTTGTAATGGCAGCGTCGCTTGAGACTAGAACCCCAATTCACTGTTCGAAAACACCTCCGACAGCGATAAGCAAACATAAAACACAACGTTAAGTGCTCAAAGACCCTTGGCTGAGAAGCATTAAAAAAAATAGTTCGTTTAACCTCTGAAACAGTAGTGGCATAGAGAACGAGAGTTTCGAATCAAACCTCAACTGACTTTTCATAGTGTTAAATAAACATCGTAAATTAAACAGTTGATCAATAAACCAAGGAATCGACGACAATCAAAACTATCCATCGGGTCGTTCATTGTTTAGCTTCCGCAATGGCGGCTGCATAGAGAACTATGGCCGCCATTCATATTCAACTGACCTCCGAAAAACCAAATAAAAAAAATGTTAAGTTTCGAAAGACTTCGGCGATGCAACGATAGAAGTAGTTTGTTTCTTCTCCGACACCGTGACTGCAAAGAGAACTAAAACTTTGATTCGAACAGAAATAGAATTCCGATAGCAATGAAAGAAATCATTGAGATCAAAGGACAACATTTTCAAATCGAACTTTAAACTCCACGACCCAAAGCATTTGTAGACACAACAATTTTTCGAAAAGCATGAAAACAATTGACCTCGAAACAATCCAAACTGTAGCAGAGGGAAAAACAGAATAGAGTTCATGAATCCAAACCATTTTAGGCAAGATAAAATTAAAGGGGGTCCAAAATTTTAAATTTTTTGGGGAAAACAGTTGCAGCTGCAACAATTGGCGACTACCTAATGAACCCAGATCTATGGACAATTCCTTCCTCGAGTAACAGACTGTTTGAAAATAAAACCAACATGTTGCATTCTTCTAGATGTCTAGATTTTCCAAATGGAAAATGTATGTACTTTTAATCATTGATGATAGTCCAATTAGGAAAATGGAAACCAGGATTTCAAAGTCAAGATAACTCTTTTGAGGCCAGGAATATGAGTTTCATTTATTACCTCTGTCTTAAGGTAGTTTCCAGCTCGGACACCACAGGATTGTAACATATGGTAAACAAAAATATTCATTTGTTCCTCATTCCCATGCCATTTTGCACTTTTTTGTGCTATTGGACTTTTGTCCTTCATTTGAGTCCTCCTGCATGCCTTTCTTTCTGATTTATTATTATTATTCAGGCTCCTCTATCCATAGTGTCCTTTTGTGTGAGAGATGTATTTAATCTTCAACTCATGAACGAAGAAGAACTTTGTCAATTTTGTACTCATTTGGTTTAGTACTTTGTTTTGGTACATATTGCTTTCTTAGGAGTTTTTGACTCTTATTTTCTTTTTGGCTTTCAATTCTTGGCATGGGATCATTTATATATAATATACTGTTTACCTTGCTTCCTTTCCATGAGTCTTTTGCTGTCACCCCCTAAGACATTTTTAAATGTGAGATGGATGGAGCCTCGAAATAGTATTCCAGACTTTTGATCCTGAGTTATTTTACAAGGATTAAGTAGGACTTCAATGTGTTCATAGCCATTCAGGAAAACTGTTAAACTAGAAAAAATTCCTTCAGATAACACAATAGTACACAGTCTTATAATCAAGGATTTCAGTTAATCCATAATTCAGATGATCTCCATGCAACCAAAAGTTTGTCTCTTTTTATTGAAATCAATCAAAATCTAAACTAAAAACAAACAGAAATAAAGTAAATAAAAAATAAACAACCAAATCAATTTATTTATGTACAAGATAATCAAGAAAATAAAAAACAACAAGAAAAATAAAATTGGAGAACTAAACCACTAACTGGTTAGTTCTCTTCCTACCCCTATAAATCTGGCAATTTGTAAGTTAAGGGGCTAGGCTTGACTACAAAAGGCCTACCCATTATAAAAAACTACATCTACTATTTTACAATCAATCTCATCAGCCCGTGAAAATCGAAGGAGATCGGGCTGGGTGTCTGATATACTGCTAGCTTCTTTTGCTTGGTAGTTTCCCGGTTCTAGATCAATTAGATGATTTCCCAACATAGAATTCACTGGTTCATTTTTTTCTTCCAATTGTGTAACATTGTGCTTCATGTGGGGCTCTCTTAATACTTTAATCTGGTTTGGACTTTCCTTCTGAGGCAACCACAAGTGTGACCAATCTGAAGAAAAATACCCATTTAGTCTTGCTGACTAGTCTTGATTCAAAATAAGTCCATAGCCATCAGGTATGTCTGCTACTACAATATCAATGTACTGACATATCTTTTTATTTGCAGATAAACGAATCAGAACATCCTCCATTTCCCTGACTACTTTCACATTGGTCCTGTCTAATTGAGTAACCTCCCAGGTAGTAGGTTTAGGCTGTCCATTAATCTTTTTGCAGACTGCAAGTGGCATAACATTTACTGATGATCCTGAGTCTACCAAACAATTGTGCACATTATGGTTTAAAATCTGCAAAGTCAGGAGGAATGGTGAGGTTTTAAACCTAGTCTTACCTCCCACACTTGCTTCAACAATTTCTTCAATAGGTTGGTTGTTAGTTGGAAGCTCTTCCTCGGGTACTTCAGGTGCTTTGAGATTTTCCTTGACATTACCGACTTTGTATTCAATAGTCTTAGCAGGCATGTTGACTTGTTTCGGATCTTGACTGCTAATGGTAAGTTTAGGTATTTCCTCATCTGTGTTGTTCTTCTGTAATTTCTTCATATTGTCTTGAAATTTCTTAATCTTTGGAAGTATTGAATTACCTTTATTTAAGAAATCTTAGCTTCTTGTTGTCATAGTTGTTTCTGATATCTCCTCATGTTTCGGAGTACCTTCATCTTCTGTATCAAAAAGTGAGACACAGTCCCATAAAACCAAAGTATTCTCTTCTTGTTTTTCTGTGGACTTATTACCCTCTTCTTCCTCATCATCAACTTCTATTAGTTTGGATTCGAATAGTTGATTCATCACTAATTTCATTGAATTGATCCATTGAGGGAATTTTTTTTCAGAATGGGGCTGTTGATGAAATGTGCAAAAGTTATCCATACCTACCTCTGTTAAGTTCATTGATGCAGGACTATGTGGAGGAGATTTAGATTGATTATTGTCTTCTCTCCTTTTATAGTAAGGTTTATATGCTTTCTGAGCTTCCTTTTCCTTTTCCAAATCTATTATTATGTTTGAAAGCTTCTGCATCATATTTACCATCCATGCAAATTCATGTGAATACTCCTCCTTAGGCTTAGACAGTAACAAGGCTTTCTTACGAAAATTTTTCTCTCCTGACTGCTCAGGATAATCTTCTATGCTTTATTTTTCAGCTTCTACTCTCTCAGCTACTTCATAAGTCTCCGATAAAGTAGGTTTAACTTGCGCCTTGGCAAACATGGCCAAGTTAGGCCCTAAAGCTGAAGTATAATACTCAATCAGAACTTTATCAGAGGGCTTATCAGCCACAGAAAAATTCTTAAGATAAGCAGCAAACCTTTGGGTAAAACTATGCACCTTTTCTTTTCTTTCTTTCTTTAAAGCGCACAGTCCTTTCATTAGGGCTGCATGAGTTTTCTGGGCTGTATATTTACTTCTGAATATCCTTTCAAATGTGTCCCGGTCTGGGATTGAGTTTGCAGGCAGAGCAAAATACCATGAAGTTGCTGCTCTTTTAAGGGTATGTGGAAAAAGTCTGCAGACTACATCTTTGTGTTCTCCAGCCCTTAGTCCTTCTATGAGCAAGTGATCATCTACTAAAATATTTTCACTTGGGTCAAACTTGGGCGGCATTTTCTCAAAATCCTGAGGTAAGTCATGCAAAGGAGGTGTTAGGTTTAATGGTGACCTAGCTTTCCAAGCAGGTGGTGGATTTGGTGGGTTGGGTGGCTGATTTGCGTTTATGCCTGCCATGAGTCTGGGTGGAGAGTGAGGTGGTGAATGAACATGAGTATTAACAGGTGAATCGTAAGGTGTATCTGGGCCTACTTGATTCAAAGGCTGTACAACTTCTTGTAAGGCTATTTCTACAAGTTCTTCCAAATATCCAACCAACACTAAGTCTTCCAATATAGGACGGTCTTTCCTTTTATATTCCCTTCTGGGTAAGTTAGGGATAATCGGTAATCCTCCAATCTTCTTCACATACACCCTAGTATGTCTTCTCAGATCATCAACTACTTTGTTATCAACAGAATATATATGTTCTTTACCCTTCTTTTCAGGAATTGGATTGGGAAACAAACTGCTTTTAGAACTATCACCGGTGGAATAGTCACAAGAAAATAAGTTTCCTCGGCCAGCCATGCACTGGCAGCCCTCCTTCTAGCGCCAAAAACTGTTGAGGCTCAGAAAATCGTTGGCAACAATAGCAAGGGATTCTCCCCAATAAACGTTCCCAACTAGCCCGTTACTGCTTGGTATGGGGAATCTGTCCGGTTTACGGTCCGGATACCGTAGGCCAAGTAACCAAAATAAAGGGTTTTACCGGTTATGGCTCGGTCCACCATGTATATTTTAGTTTTTTAGTTTTTGAGTATGATATGCAAGTGCCTATCTAAGAATGCAAATTGATAGAGAATACGAGGAGTGGTCACAATGTGATGCGCAGGTTCTTACCTCTCGTCTTAACTCTCTCGCCTCTAAATCACACACAACAAGAAAACTAAAACTAACTATCTAACCTATCCCTATGGAGCAAGATTATCATTTAATGAGTAATGTATTACTGCGCATGCATTAAGAAAAATCACAGATAGATTTTACTTATTTCAAAACACATGAACATTAAAAGATAGATGAACAATAAGATAGCTCATTGTTTATGAAAAACATTCATTACTCATAGTGGAAATTTCAGAGAATAAACTAGAGAACATTCATACAAGAACATAAGTTCAAAAAGTTAGAACGATCTCACAGTTAATGGACACAAAGCTGAAAACGAAATAGTTCCTCTTCAAAAAATCCATAGCACAACATTTGAAAAAGTTCCACCAAGCTTTCTCCAATAGGCAAATTGTAATTATCTATTGCAAAAGGAAATAATTCTTCTTACAACATTTTCTCACAAATCTAACTGGGAAAAAGTCCTTTATTCTATCTAATTCTCCCATACTTATACTACAAGCAAAACCTTTTAGGTTGCCTATCGATGACCTTTGGGCTCCCCCAACCGTTTAATCTCACAATTTTGTCCTTTTGTGAGTGTTCATGATTCATACAAACGTTACATTTAAGATTTAATATTTAAGAGCACTTTTATGAAAAGGGACCAGCTTGGTAACTGACGAACTTCCCAAGCCTGGGCCTATGCTCTTAATGATTATGCTCCGTAATCCATTGGTCCTTTTGAGATCCTGTTGATCTCAGACTTTCGCTCTCTTCTTTTCCTTGAGCAACATCTCTACTTCTTTATGCTTTAGCTTCTTCTTTCATGGCTGCCTTCCTTTTGCTTTGCCCTTTAGACATATATTCTTTGCAGCAATATTCGTATCATGAACATATAAGATCATTAGTGTTTAACAAAGTAACACAAACTAGATCAACACACGCATTCTGTAATATGAACTATAAACAATATTAATGCATGAAAATAAATAATTTCAAGGCAAAAGAAATCCTGCAAGTTTGTGCTTAAACCCCTGTTCAAAAACTAAAACACATGCCCGATAGAACAGATTCTTCCTCCCAATCCAGGCCACATCTGAACTAAATCGAAACCCTCCGACGAAAACATGAACCAGGAAAAAGTAACCACCACTCTTCAAAACACCAAAGCCCCAAACCATGTTATTCATCTCAAACAAATTTAACATCGACCCGCGCTCACAGGAAATCTCCGCCATTCCATAAAATAGTGTAAAAACACACCAAAACAGTGGGGAAAACCCCACTGACATTCATAAGCAATAAACACTAAGCATCGGGCAGATAATCCACCTCGGTGGGTGACCATACTATAGCATCGGATTATTAGTTCATTAAGCCACCGCAACGATGAAAACCATACAAACAATGGCTTCCGCGATCAACATAAAAAACATCGGCGAGCAGAAGAACTAAGGACTCTAGAAGCATAGTCCTATTCATAGCCGAAACGGCAGGTGATAGACAAACTTAGGGCTCCGTGGCAACCGAGAACATCGGTGAAATAACACTAAACTGTAGCCTCGGACCTCAGAACCACTACGGCATCGGATGACTAGTTCAAAGAGGAGCCGTAACAACGAAAGTCACATGGACTAAGGGTTCCGTAGACAAGTAACATCGGAGAAAACCAGAACAAACCATCGGCGAAAATCAAACAAACCATCGATGAAATGAACAACTACATGTTGGATGGTTAATTCGCTAAGGGGCCGCAACGGCGGAACACAATTAGACTACGGGCCCCGCAAAAACTCAAAATATTTGGTGACTGGAACAACCAAAGGTCATGCGTCAGTGAAGCAAAGACTAGTCCCCCGATCAAATGTCCAATACACTTTCGACAATGAAAAGAGCAAATCATATTAAAAAACCCCGTGGAATCGACAAAGATAAGGGCCTCTGTTGGAATGCTTGCAGTCTGCCATCTGAAATGGTGGCAACACAGAGGACTATTGTTCCGACTGTGCTAAAAAAATGCTGAAATAAAATAAAACAAAAAAGCGTATCAGCGAAAAACATGGCTTTAGATCGAGTCATTCATTACTTAATTTCCGCAACGGCGGATGCGTATATGACTACAGCCTCGACTCACTGCTCAATAAACCTTCGACAACGAAAACCAAAACTTCAAGCTCAAGTCAAACAAAAGATAATCATTTAAACTCCCAAAAATGGCAAAAATAGTTGATTGGGTTTCCGCGACAATAAAAAAAAACGCTAGCGATCGGAGGTTCTAAAACTACAGATCGACAGACTTACAACTAAGCACACCCACACTGTCGATGAGACAAACAACAAGGCCTCCATAACGATGTTGTCACTTGAGACTAGAACCCCGATTCACTGTTCAAAAACACCTCCGACGGCGATAAGCAAACATAAAACACAGCGTTAAGTGCTCAAAGACCCTTGGCTGAGAAGCGTTAAAAAAATAGTTCGTTTAACCTTCGAAACCGCGGTGGCATAGAGAACAAGAGTTCTGACTCAAACCTCAACTGAATTCTGATAGTGTTAAATAAACATCGCAAATTAAACATTTGATCAATAAACCAAGGAATTGCGACAATCAAAACTATCCATCGGGCCGTTCATTGTTTAGCTTCCGCAACTGCGGCTGCATAGAGAACTATGGCCGTGATTCATGTTCAACTGACCTCTGAAAAACCAAATAAAAAAAATGTTAAGTTTCGAAAGACTTCGGCATTGCAGCAATAGAAGTAGTTTGTTTCTTCTCTGACACCACGGTTGCAAAGAGAACTAAAAATTTGATTCGAACAGAAATAGACTTTCGATAGCAATGAAAGAAATCATTCAGATCAAAGGACAACATTTTCAAATCGAACTTTAAAATCCACGACCCAAAGCATTTGCAGAGACAACAATTTTTCAAAAAGCATGAAAACAGTTGACCTCGAAACAATCCAAACTGTAGCTGAGGGAAAAACAAAATAGAGGTCATGAATCCAAACCATTTTAGGCAAGATAAAATCAAAGGGGGTCCAAAATTTTAAAAAATTCGGGGAAAACAGTTGCAGCTGCAACAAGTCCATAGATATGCTCTCCTACTTCTGCTCGGGAATAGGTAAGGGTTGTAGTAAACCAGCCAGGTGGGTGTGCTCCATTTTGTTCTGTTGGCACAAACTACACTCTCTCACATGTTGTATCACATTCTTGAGGCCCTTCCATGAGAACCTTTCTCTAATATGTCTGTAGGTCTTGAGAAACACCTGATGCCCTGCTAATGGTGAATCATGCGATGCCTGCAAAATATTCTTCTTGAGGGAAGACTCTGGAACTAAGAATATTTTGTTCTTGTAGTATATGATGTCATCAATTACCTGGTACCTATCATCCTGAATCTGTCAATCAAATAGCTTGCAAGCAAAATTATCTTTGGAGTACTCAACCAATAGATGAGATCTCTAATCTGATGAGATGCTCATAAGGGATAAAGTAGATGGTCGTCTGGAAAGTGCATCGGCCATTACATTGTTCTTTCCATTTACAGACTCAATCTCGAAGTCATAGGCCTGAATTTTGCTTACCCATTTATGCTTCCTGTCGTTTAGCTCTTTCTGTTCTAGGAAGTATTTCAAGCTATTGTGATATGTCTTAACCTTGAATCTGCCACCCACTAAGTACTTCCTGAACTTGGTTAGCGCATGGAGAATGGCTAACATCTCTTTGTCATATATCGAATAGTGGCGCTCATAGTCTTTGAGCTTCCTGCGCTCAAATGCAATGGGGTGGTTGTTTTGCATCAAAACTGCCCCAATTCCCCCTCCTGAAGCCTCACATTCTAATACGGAGGGTTGAGAAAAGTATGGTAGAGCTAATACTGGGCATGAACTCATTACCTTTTTCATTTTCTCGAATGTCTGTCGTGCTATCTCTGAACAATTGAATGCCCCCTTCTTGGTAAGATCTGTGAGGCGTGCGGTCATCTGTGAGAATCCACTGACATACCTCTTGTAATAGGTGCAAATGCCCAAAAGGCCCTTTAGTTCTGTCATATTTTTAGGTGTAGGCCAATCCAACATGGACCGAATATTCTCTAGGTACACCTGGACCCTATTGGACCCTATCACAAGCCCCAAGTATAACATCTCCTGCATGCGGAACTCACACTTGGACAATTTCAAATATAGCGATTGCTCCTGTAGAATGCCAAGTACTTCATCTAGATGTCTCAAATGTTCTTCCCAAGTTCTACTGTATATCAATATGTCGTCGAAGAATACCAAAAGATACTTACCTAACTGAGCTTTGAAGATATTGTTCATGCATGACTGGAAAGTAGCTGGTGCATTAGTGAGCCAGAATGACATCACTAGAAACTCATAATGTCTGTAGTGGCAACGAAAGGCGGTCTTTGGAACATCCTGTTCCCTGACCCGAATCTAATGGTAACTTGAGCAGAGGCCAATCTTGGAAAAGTACCTTTCCCATTGTAGTTCAGCCATTAACTCATTAATCCTGGCGATGGGATACCTATTCTTTATAGTCTTCTCGTTGAGCACCCTGTAATCAATGCACATGCATAGGGTTCCATCCTTTTTCTTTACTAGCACTACTGAATATGCAAATGGACTGGAGCTAGGTTTGATGTACTCTAGCTTAAGTAGTTCCTTGATTGTACTTTCTATCTCATATTTGTACCTCTTGGGATGTCTCTAAGGAGTGGTGATAACTGCTTGAGTCCCCTCCTCTAACTCAATAATGTGCTCAAATCCCCTATCTGGAGGTCGACCTGCTGGAAGGTCTTCGAATACTGCCTTGTGCTTTTGCAGTAAGGCCTCTATATATGTTGGATGTTGTGTGGCCTTATCTGGTGGTTTCTTGAAGGTAACCAAACACTCTGTTTCCCACTCAACATCTCTCTGTTGGAGTACTGCCTCCATCCTGTGTGATGTCAGTGTTGTGGGAGGGTAGGTATTCATCCCTCTCAATACTACCTTATGTCCATCGGCTCCTGTGAACTCCATCTCCATGGTCTGGTAGTTCGTGGAATATTTCCCTATGGAATACATCCACTGAACTCCTAATACCACATTCATGTCAGGTACATATACCACATAGAATAGCTCTATCACTGTATAATTCCCAAGTGTTACTTTTAATTTAGGAATCCTCTAACTACACTCCATGGTGTGCCCTACTGCAGCTATTGAAAACCCATCAAAACTCTCAGTCTGAATTCCTCTCCTTTTAACCCATGCAACATCAATAAAGTTGTGGGATGCCCCACCATCTATCAGTACTCCCACTCTGTGGCCCTATATGGTACCTCTAATCGGGAGAGTGTGGAATCTAGGAACCCCTATCATGGTAGCAATGGTACCTCCTGAGGCTTGTCCCTCATCAATTGTCTCTGGTGTCTCTCCCTGCTACTGATCCTGTTAATCCTCATCCTCCCCACTGTCGAAATAGGCCTCTATGTAGTAGGCCTTTCCCTTTCCTGAACATTTGTGACCTGGTACCCATGGTTCCTGGAAATTGAAACATAAATTTTTTCTTCTAAGGTCCTGTCGGGTATCATTGTCCATCCATTCTTTCTGGAAGGGTTTCCTCACTTTATCTTTAATAGGAAGATTGGTTATGGGAGGAAACCTATTTTTGGGTACTGCATCTTGCAAATCTCTAGTCCGGCTTATGGCATATGCTAGGGTGGTGGGTCTATATGAATTGACCCATCCCCGTAAGGGTTCATTGAGGGCCTCTGTAAACAACATAATCAACCTGTTCTCTGATATATCTTTCAACATGAATGCTATCCTCTGAAACTCTGAAATAAATGCATCTGCACTACCTGTCTACTTGAGCTGTGCTAGCTCTCTATAATGTACCTCAGGGTCCTTCCGATTAAACCGCTCAATGAGCCTCTGTGTAAAATTTGGGTACGATGTGATGGTATTGTAACCCAGTGTCACTAACCCGTGGTGCCACCACTCATGTGCTTCTCCATCCAAATGAAAAGTAGTCAATTTAATGGCATCTGCCTCAATCATGGGGTTGAGCTGGAAGTATGTATCCAACTTCTACACCCAATTCCGGGCTGGGCCACCCCGGGTACCCTAAAAGGTAGGGATAGTCAGTTTCCCTATGGTGCACTGTGACTCATAGTTCTGGGTGAATGGCCAATTGTAGGCTCTGGGTTTGTTTTTACTTTTAAATTCGTAGAATTCAGTGAAGGTCATGGCTGAATGGAAGTCATCTCCTAAAGCTCTATACTCTCTCAGATAGACACTCATGGATTCTTCTAGTTCTACTTGTGCTAGAAGCACTGCAGTTGGACTTTCTAAGAATTGAGGCATGGTAGGTCGGGAAGGCTTTTTGTATATATGGGGATGAATTTGCATGTTGGTATGTAAGTGATCCCCACTACTACTAGTGGATACCCTATCACTATTAGGAAAAAAGGGACTGTGTGGGGAAGGCCCATTTTTCTCTGTCATTTGCCTAAAGGTACTCATCATTTCTTTTTGCCCAATAGTGAGTTCTTTTATGGCTGATATGAGACTATTGAAAGCTATTTTATAATCATCGACCATTGTTTCTTTTCCCTTTCCAAACTGATACTCTCTGTCCTCCAACTCTATGTCCTCTAACTCTTCTTCTCCTCTAAACCTCTGTCTCCGGTAAGTAATGTTGTATGGGTCTTCTAAATTCATTTATAATTTTCCATGCCCACAACTGGCAATGAACATGCTCTGATACCATTGTAATATCCCAAGCTGATATTTTTCTTTTTCTTTGTGTACTGTAGATGGCTAGTAGGCTTATACCTCAATAGAATATGAAAGCAAACCCTGATCTATGCATGCAGATTTGTGCCCTAGATAATACTGAAATGCTAGAAAATAGGAGGAATTAATCCATGTACATACCAGTATGTAAATCTGTTGATGACAAAGAGGATGGTCCCTGCATGCAAGAATTGTGATGGAGAAATAAGGAGTTAAGCCAAATCGTCCTCCACATGTGAATGCGCCCTCCTCCAAAGCTATAGATACTCCTCAACAATAAATAATCCACTGATGAAGACCCAGATGAGGTGCAATAGGGTTATATTACCCCTCTGGAAGTGATGGAAGTAGCATGCAGAAGTAATGCTGGCTCAATAGCCTAAAATGGAAGTATCCTCCTTAAGGAATTCACCCATGCAAAAAGACATCCTCCAAATAGTGATAATTGCTGATAACTAGCTTGAAACTCAAGCTAAGAGGCCCTTCTTCTGGGGGAAGGGTGATGAGGGTGTTTTGAGAAGAATAGCAGCAGCATACAAAAGTTCTGCCCTCTGTAGAGAAGGAAATGAATAGGTATGTCTTTGACCAAGGTGCCCACGGTATGATAACAAACCCCTCCAACTCGATGAATAATCAATCTCTTGAAGCAACTACTGAATAGAACCTGATGATGAAGTAGTGATAAATCTGGATGATCCAACCTGATGATGAACTAGGATAGATAGATTTCACTGCTGAAATACACCAGTTAGTTGAGCATGCACTCAACCCCAACTTAGCTCGCTGAGCTCTCCAATTTGAATCCTCAAATCAATAATCATATAAGTGCGTTTCTCCATTCAATTTACCTTTCTTTTATAACTTCCAACTACGAATAACCTAACTTTTGACCTACTTAGGTCACTTTAACTTCTAATTTGTAGTTGACTTGCATGCAGGTGCATGGAGACTCAATCGGGTCCACACATCATGAAATAATGCTTAGATGTCATGCATGTAGGTGGAATTTAGCTCTGGTGGCCCCTGTATACCCAATGATGATATAATATTGATGCCCTAGATCTTCTTATAAGGCATCAGTCCACAGTCGATTCCCTAACTGTCAGTGTTCGCTCGAACCTATGGGAATCATATAGGTTAGCGGGATGGTCCTCAATGCCTAAGCAAAAGAGGACATTACAGATCCAAGCAAAAGGAGTTTACATAAGTATTTGGTACAACACTAACATTTATCACAATGACATTAGCTAAATATATAACTATGAAGCATGGCTCTTCTTGAATATTGATCTACGAATGGAGTAATTGCTTTGAGAATAAATAAAGAAATAATATCAAGCATTTTAATAATATTGTGAGTAAATGGTTTGAGAATAAATAAAAGAAGAGCCACAAGTTGGCCGCATGTCCCCGACATTGCCACTTGCTCTATTTGTGGACGTCTATTAGCTATTGGATTTTTATTTTAGTGAAAATTGGACATATTATCACTTTAACATGAACCATTGCTTTCAAATTACGAGTCTAAACATTGTGAATATTTTCAAATCACGTGGTTTCCAACATTTATATACAATTACGAAAAGAGTAAGAAACATTTCATTGTAAATCATTTACTATAAAATTCATTTTAAGTTTTTGCTTAAGTATGTCAAAGTATTAAGAATATGTGTTTCCTTCTAGGAGGTCACATATTCAAATCCACTAGTTGTCTTGTCTTTGTTTCATTTTTTTACTCTTAATGTTAACTAAAGTTTTTCATTTTTTTTTATATTAAAATGTTATTTCTAAAATACAAAAAATAATTTAAAATTTTTATAATGTAATGATACTAATTTTGTATTGGTCAAAGAAGTGCACATGACAACATACCCATTTGAAAGATAATTATTAGAGAAAAAAATAAATTGAAAATAAAAATTTACAAAATAACATGAGATCGCGATGTAAAGAGGTCATTAATTTAGTATAGGTTGAACTAATTTAAAATTCTTACGTTAAGTCTATTCAATCTGCTTGAAGTGATAAGCTCATAAAAATCTTAGTTCAATTTTAACTAATTTAAGATTCTTAGGTAAATCTCCATTTGATCCACTTTAAGTAATAAGACTCTTAGTAAAAGTTTAATTAATTTAAGATTCTTAAATTAAATGTAATTGACTGGCATTAATATTATTTTAAAAATTATTTTTAATTAACAATAATGTAATTATGGCACAACTTATCCATGAAGTTTAATCAAATTCATATAAAATTAAAGATTTAATTATCATTATTTTAAAATGTATTTTTAATTTAAAATAAATTTATATCCACCTACCTAGAAGCCAAGAAAGTTACAAATTTTGATGTTTAATATGAATTTGGTTATAACTCTATGCTCATTAAATTTAAATACAATGTTGGAATTTAGAATGTAACGTTCCATCCCAACATATAAAAAACACATTTTTTTATTAATATATTTTACAATTGTGAAGCACTCAGATTCTTAATTATGTAAAAATGACAAAGTTTACAATATATACAAACATTTGAAAGCAAGGTAAGGTGTAGTTTCAACCTTATATGAGAATATTGTAATTGAAATAGAAAACAACCGGTATTTTGGCATGGCTATGCCTCTAGATATCCATGTATGTGGCATTTTGATATTAGGTCATACAACACATACCTATATCAAAATTTAATATCTTTGGTTGGATATCGGAAAACCCAAAAATTTATAACATAATTAAAAAATAGACATATTTTAGTCCTCCCAATAGAGGACATAGGTTCATACATTGAAATTAAATAAAAAACTAATCTCATAAACTTAAATAAGAAAACTATTCTAAATAAAAAAACTACATCAATTTAAATAAAATAAAAAACTACACCAATCAAGAAACTAAATGCTTAACACATTTGCATACATTGTATCCATGAAGAGACAAATCTTAAGGCATAAATTTGGACACTATAATCTACCAATAGTAAGGGTGATTAACTTGATTTCAAGAAAAGGGTCACAATTAACTCCTTGAGCTGATATAAAGCCAATATTTCTCATAAACCCAACTAGCCATACCAAGCTACTAATGGCTCAGCCCAAGACACACCGACTTTAGAGTTGTCTTGTTAAGTCCAAAAGATATAAATATGGGATTAGATCTATACATTGTTCATATCTAAATCTCATAATTTATATTATTAGTTTCAAGTTTTTAAATACAACTCAGTAACAATGATAAGGGAAAAAAACATTGATCTGATAACTTTGAAATTATAATATGATCTTTCAATATTCCATCATAATAATAAAAAGAAAAAAAGTAACCTTGTAGCTTTGAATAATCCATATATATTACATATTTGAACAACATATGATATGTTTGAAAAATTTCCCGAATTGATTGAAGAAGTCGAGAATAGTGATTTTCCCACGGATATTAAAATGGCTATCCATTTTACAAAATTGTGAAAATGTGACTACAAATTCTACTTCTACATGGTTTTCTAAACACATATGAAAAGTTCAAAAACTTTAAAGACCACAATTAGAAAATTACAACTAAATCCCTCTGGACCCAAACCCATGAACCCTTCTAAAGGTGGAATCCAAATATTCCATCTCAAGAACATGGGAGGTGAGACTTTTCTCAATAATCAACTTAGCAATACAATCTTTAACCTTAACGTCAAAATCCAGATGAAAATGGTGGAAGAAAATCACACCCACCTTACCACGAAAATATGCATCTATGACACTAGCATCAATGTCTATCAAGCACTTCCAAGAAATCCCAGACCTAGGCGTTGCATAGAAAAAACCCATATAAATTCTTCAAAACAACAAAAACCACCTAGCTTTAAGAATCCCATTTCCATATTCAAAAACCTAATCAGGACTTTGTTCAAATACATTACCAAACATTTTATTTCACAAAATATACTGCAAAATATAACACAATTTTAGGGCAAAATGTTACCTATGTGAATAAGAAACTACATTAATCTTTTTCAGTAGAAAAAATACCAGATCTTGTTATTCTATTGAATCAAAGATCATCTTATACAGTCGATCAAGAGATCATTCACATGTATGCTCAGACAATGAGAGTTCCTCTCTACTGAGGCGATTCCTTGTCATCAAAACATGATTGGCAAAGCACAAGCCTGATTATTTTGCAGGCTTTATCGTCACTCATGTATAAACAGGTCAGATATATATCATTTCCCAGAAAGGATAAAAAAACAACATGGATCGTGAGCATACAGTTTACTGGTCAGTTCTACATGATATTGATCCCAAATCAAAACAAGAAATAATGTGTGCTTAAAGAAAAAGAGCACATCACATCTAAAATAATCGAAAATTACCATGATCAGTAGAAATATCATTCATGACTTCTTTGAAAATCCCATATCTAGAGTCTAAGGGAAGAGCTTTTTTTGAGAGACTGTCAGCAATTTGGTTATGCTCACGAAAGATGTGTTTCATGATCGTTCCCGGAAAAGATTGAAGAAGTTCTCTAATCTCATCACTCCAGTGACTCAGATGTGGAAGGTTCAGAGTGCTCTTGCTTGTGGCCCAAGAAATGATGACAAGTGAATCGCCATAGATGGAGAGGAGTGGTACTCCCATGATCTTTGATACCGTGAGAAGGGCCCATAAAGCCATCAATTCAGATTTGATATTTGTGCATCTTCCACATCCCAAGGAGAAATGCACACTATGAGTGCTGCTAATATGTAAAACAAACCCCGCCCCTCCTTTGTTCTTGGCGGCTGCACCATCGAAATACCCATAGGGAAAGTGTCTCCTTGGAGGATCGCCAATAACTCTGAGCTTTAATTTCTTTACATGCACTGTAAAGGTATGCGAGAGCTTTTCAGCTTGAAGAATGATCCTGTAAATTGTTGGAGGAGACCCTTCAAATATATACCTGTTCCGTTGATTCCATATCACCCAGAAAGTAAATAGTGGCAGATAAAGATGGCAAAAATTCATGGTATGTACACAGAACCAAGCTTCCAGATACTGTTGCACAGAAATACCCATAGCAGAATTATGAAGGGATCGAGTGCCAAAATGATCAAAAACAGCTTCGAAGACAACGTTTGTATATTTGCAGTCCATGAATAGGTGCTGAACTGACTCCTCATTTTCCTTACACATGATGCAGAGACCGGGTCCTTGAAAGCCTCTTTTTTTTAGCTGAGCCCATGTAAGAACCTTATTACTTGTTAGAAGCCATATAAAACAACGAATCTTCTTTGGGAAAAAAACTAGATTAATCTAAATAAAATGTTACACCATTTAAGAAAACTAATCTAAAAAATAACTACAATCAATTTAAATAAAATAAAAAACTACACCATTCAAGACTGAAGTTTCAATGTACGATTTGATACCACTAATAATGAAACAACAATAATCCCTCATCATAGATCCTGATGAATGAAGGTGTCGATGCCAATGTGTTGCGATGTATTGCCAGCTAGCTTTTAGTCTATGCATGGCAGCAACGTTGCATAGGAAGCTAAGACACCTTGCCACATGAGAGCCAAGGAGAAACTCTAGTTGTGTTGACATGGGAAAATGGAAAAGCCCCTGACAGCTCAGTCTTCTTTGCAAAGTGGCTAGAGGAGATCTCAAAGGATTTTAGAGTCAGAGAACATGACTTCTTTCTAATAGTAAATTGTATTCTTTGCAATGAGATCACAGACTATGATTAGTTTCATGAGAGCTTACCAGGGACACTACTCGGTAGAGTAGACCTGAGATCAGCCATGCGAAATGTGTTTTTCCCTTTGCAATTTGTTGGTTGCAGTGTTTGATATGGCGTGGGAGAAAGGGATGAATACACCAAGCAAAACGGACATGGGATTCTCCAAATTCATAGATGAAATGGATTGCTACTTGTCAGAGGTAGTTATACTTTTTTTTCATGGCACTTCCTTCCGTGTTCATAAAATGCCTTCAGAATAGCGACACTCTCTTGATAACTGTAATCTTCAAAATATGATGTTTTTTGTTGGTTTTTCTGCATGTTTTCTTTATTTCTTAGCCATGGTGGATCTAAAGTAGAAGAATAGGATATTAGTATTTCTACCATATTTATTGACTAAACGAGTAATAATATTTATGAGATTAACCCATTCAATCATTTGTTATAAGAAATATGCAATCTTGATAATTTAGCAGAGAATTGAAAACAATTATTCACCTGTACACCGGTGAGAAACATATAGAATCTTCCATCCCATAGGTAGAGACACAGTATGACCATGTAAACAAACTAGTTTCCTGTGAATTTCCCATATTACCCAGCAAGCTTTGAGAGCCAAGAATTGTTATATGCTCAATGGTGGATTTCCTAGCGCTATGGCAACTGCGTTGAATTTCATTGCAGAGTCGAGCATATCCGAGTGAGTAAGCCTTTTGTGCTCTTTCCTTCTTTGTAAATTTGCATCTATTTCACCCTTTTCATGGCATTGAGAGGTAACTCATGCCTGTTATCTGTGAGTTGGAAGTGAGTTCCAAGATTTGTTAGTGGGTATTTGGATAAGTTGCGGGTGTACTCGCATGAAAATCAAACAGAAAAAATGAGTTTGTGACCAAACAAAAATATCTAGGCAAGGAAATCGTAGACAAAGGACATGAGAAGCATTGGCTTATAGAAAAATCAGAAAACAATGGAAAAACAACAAACTTAAACGCACTTTATCCATTTGAGGACTAAGCCAAGGGAAAAAATCCTATCATTCAATAAAAAAACACTACCAATTCCCGTGAAGTGAAAGAAGAGAAGTAATGTGCATACCTTGGAAGCTTCAACCCATTTGTTATCTATGAATTCGAGATGGGGGCGCAGTTTGGCATGATTACATATCATCTCTTCTTTTGTCTCTTCTTTTGTCTGCAAGAAGTATATTATATACTCGTGATTGTTGAGGACCTTCGTGACCACACCCATTATTCTCATAAGAATAAACTTCCTCATACAGAATAAATTGATCTTTAATATGCTCCAGAGAGCTTGGCCTTATGTGAAACTCATCTACTCTCTCTTAGTTGTTTTGTGTCATCCTCATCGTTCACAAGGTCTATGTACGCCACCAAGTACCCTGCCCCCTCTTTTTTTTTTAAGTCGTGCACAGAACCAGGCCCCTTTGAACCCCTCTTCATCGCTGGACACCTCCACCAAGGGTTCATCGTTGGACACCTTCACCTGGTCACCATTGCTCAACTTCAATTTCTCCTTCTCACTCAACACTGCAAAATCAAGGTATGTTCCCACCAAGGGTTCATCGTTGGACACCTTCACCTGGTCACCATTGCTCAACTTCAATTTCTCCTTCTCACTCAACACTGCAATATCAAGGTATGTTCCCACTCTTGCACAAATTACTCACTCAAACCTTCACCATCTTACAAGACCGATGTCTACTTTGATCAAATACTAGTCTTCCATTCCTCTATGCAAAATTGAATTAAGCCACCATTCACTGAAACACAACTAAAACAATAATAATTCAATGATGGGTATCATGATACGATGAGTAGAATTCATGGAGGGCAGGAAGAAAAGTCTTGTTGACCGTCAGGTTGTGATGTGTTACATTAATTACCCGTGTTAGGGCGCGTGGGACATTTCACACAATAATGAAATGGTTAAAATGCAGATTTTGGGACAAAACAAATGAGTACAAGGGATTGCATGAAATGGAGGCAGGAGGGGCATTCGAGGCTAGCAGTACAAGCACTGAAATTCGGTATGTGTGTGAGATTTCGGTCTAATACATCGTCAACCCACCCAATGTCCATAGTCCAACTAGTTGCGTAATGTTGTCGTTTCCGTCCCTTCCGAAATTAATGGAGTATTAAAACCTGCTTCCATCACCTCCGCCATCGACGCCTTAGGCCTGCAATCTAAAGCCTACGTCACTCAGCTAGCGACCAATCAAAAATTTTAAAAATTAAAGAATTTAATTATTTTTGTAACTCTTGCAAAGTTAAACATTAGGTTTTTTCAAAAATTTGAGGTTCGTATGACCAAAATAATAAAGCTAAGCTATTTATAAATGTCCCCGTTGGAGACATGAAAATAATATCAAGCATGTTTAATATGATTGTTATTTATGGTAAATTCTCTATTACTTTATTACTTTAGTGAAATGACATTAACATTTTTTTTTAATTGGGAGAGTAAGTGAAGTATTAAAATAAAGAAAATGTTGGTTGATCATATTAACACCGTCGTATATTTTTAACTTTAAAAATACAATTATCTTATCTATAGAGATGTCTGCAATATTTTAATTGATCTTGCCAAGTGGATATAAAAAAATAGTTGGTCCTTATTTCAAGTTTACGTTCCATATTTACCCTTTGCTTTGATGAGAAAAGCTCCATACAAACCCATACCCAAGGAGTGAGAACTCTACATAGCGCGGGAGGGATTGATGCACAGACAAGTTCTTAAAGATTTTAGATTCAAAAAGTTTTTGATAAGCGAGAGGTATTGAACCTGAATATGATGCTATTTTCGTAGTCAACTTTTAAGAATTTTTATATAAATTGTTAGCATAAAAATTTAAAGTCATTTTATCTATCTATTATAATATATAATGGTTAATTTAAATGTTTTTTTTATTTACTATTTTAAATTAATTTATATAATGGTTAATTTAAATGTCTTTTTATTTACTATTTTAAATTAATTTTATAGAATTATAATTACTTTTATGTTTGTAGTCATTTAGATATTATTTCAGATTTTGGGTTTGAATTAACTCAAGTGTAATAAGTATATATTAAGGATTCATTTCATGGTCATCTTACTCTTGAGATTAAGATTCAAGTAAGTTTCAATTAAAAAGTGGTTAAAAAAACTAAATATTAATTTGTTTTTGTTTTTCCATATCAATTTTTGTTTTTGATTATTAAATAACATTTATTTTATGGTTATATTAACTCTAACAATATGTTATGAATAATAAATATAAAACTATTACAACAAAATTGTTATTAAAAAAATAAAAATAAAAATATTATATTTAAAGAATATAAAATTATTACACATTAAAAGAGGAGATCCTCCTCAAACGAATAAGGTGTTATTAAGAAGACCATGCTCCTCAGGCTTTCGTCTGTCATAGTGGACGACTCATATTCAACGGCCTATGAGCCGCCCCCTGTCCATCATTAAACGCTAATCCACCCTCCGCTTTCACACTGTTAAACGTTAATCCCCCGCCGCCGGTATCTTCAGGCTGAATCGCTAATCCGCCTGCCGCTTTCACACTATTAAACGCTAATCCGTGCTAATCCGCCCGTCGCTGGTATCTTCACGCTCGAATCCGTTTGTGTCTAAAATTTGTCCTGGACCTCGTATTCCCCGGCCACCTGCAAAATCATAAATAACGACACTACAAATTCATAGTGAATTTATGTAACTACACAAAATTGATGAGAAAACTGCAAATCATCTCATAGAAAGCGTGGTGTGCTAAGCTCTGCAAAATGATGGAGTCCGCCGGCCATCTTGGACTCTGTGGCTACTCCACTGTAGATCCCAGAAATAACGATGGACTTGCAACAGTTTTCAACTTAGTGATCTATTAAAAAAATTATTTTTCACCTTCCACGAACTGCTATCCTCGATCGCTACTAACTGTATCCTGACTATTGAATTGGAAACATATGTTGTTGATGTTGTTGGATCAAAACCGCTTCTGACTTAACACAAACAAAGAGACAATGTGGAGCAGAGCACAAAGGCTCGCTCTCATACACAAAGGAAAGGCCAAAACCAATTCAATTATTGATGAAGAAATAGTTACAATATATAGATGACAAACATCATAACAAACCAGATGATAGATCCAATAAAGGTGGATCTCAAACCAAACCATGCTGAGTATAGAAAGTACACATCAACTCAATTCTCCCTATCATTTCTACATTATTCCAACATACCCCCTTAATGTAGAAATGGATTTTCTACAACACCTAATTTCTGCCTAAGGATCTCAAAGTGAATCTTGCCAATGGGTTTTGTAAATATATCAGCGACATTATCACTTTTGTTACAATACATAAGTTTAATTTCCTTAGATTCAATCTTTTCTCTGACAAAGTGATGTTGCAGCTCAATATGTTTTGTCCTTGCATGATAAACGGGGTTGTGTGCCAGCTTGACTGCACTTTGATTGTCACAATGTATATTTGTGGGTTCTGGTTTCTTTTCTCCAACGTCTTCAAGAATCCTCCTCAACCAGACAGCTTCACATGTAGCACTAGACATGGCTTTATATTCAGCTTCTGTGGATGATAGAGAAACAGTTGGTTGTTTCTTGCTGCTCCATGCTACGACCCCTGATCCAATGTTGAATGCATATCCTGTAGTAGACCTTCTGTCATCAACGTTTCCTACCCAATCAGAGTCAAAAAATCCTGCCAATTGAACATCAAACTTATCAGTATATAAAAGACCAAAGTTCATTGTCCATTTCAGATATCTAAGGACCTTCTTTGCAGCCTTCCAATGGCTTTCATTTGGCTTAGACATGAATTGACTAAGAATGCTGACTGCATATGATATATCTGGCCTTGTAGTAGTGAGATAATTCAGACTTCCCACCAACTGTCTATACAAAGAACCATCTGCATCTTTTGTTCCATCTTGTCTGCATAGCTTCACATTCTGTTCTAAAGGAATTACTGATTCTTTGCAATCACTCATATGGAATTTGTTTAATATTTCCTTCACATACTTACTTTGAGTGATCATTGTTTTTCCAGATTCTTTCCATACTTCAAGTCCCAAGCAATAGTGAAGTTCACCAAGGTCTTTCATTTCAAATTCCAATGACAACTGATTTTTGATTTCTGCAATCGACTTACATGCATTTCCTGTGATAATGAGATCATCAACATATAAAGATATTAAGCAAACATGTCCTTCCTTATCTTTCTTCACATAAAGGTTAGGATCACTTTTGCTTTTCATAAATCCTTCCTGATTAAAGAAGGTATCAATCTTTATGTACCATGACCTAGGAGCCTGTTTCAATCCATAGATAGCTTTCTTTAACTTACATACAAGGTGCTCCTGTCCTTTCTGTACAAAGCCTTCAAGTTGGACTAAGTACACTTCTTCTTTTAGTTCACCATTTAAGAAAGCAGATTTTACATCTAATTGATGGATCTTCCAATTATGAGCTGTAGCTAATGCAACCAAAATTCTAATTGTATTTAGTTTTGCTACTGGTGCATAAGTTTCCTCAAAGTCAATTCCCTCCTGTTGAGCATAACCTTTGGCAACTAGTCTAGCTTTAAATCTGTCAATACTTCCATCTGATTTAAGCTTATGTTTAAACAACCATTTACATCCTATGGGTGTTTTGTTCTCTGGTAATTCTGTTAATTCCCAAGTTTGATTCTTCATAATAGAGTTATATTCTTCATTCATAGCTTCAACCCATTCTTCTTTATCTTTGGCTTGTTTATAATTCATTGGTTCATTCATTGCATTGGACATTAAAGCATAGTCATCATACCTTGAAGGAGGACGAATCTGTCTTGATGACCTTCTTAGTCCTACATTGCTTGTAGGGGTACCATCCATTATCCTTTTGCTTTCAGCTGTATCTTCATCTGAACTGATAGAAGTTCTCATGTTGTTTCTGCTATTTTGACTGTGGCTGGTGCTGCTTCCATTGCTTCTGCTACTCTGTTCCTGCTCCTTTTCTTGTGGCTGTTCCACTTCCTGCTGCTGAATGATGGAATTTAATTTCACATATTCATTAGTAGAACTGTGTCCTTGGCCATATTTATCACTTGTATCTGCATGTTCATGGAACACTACATCTCTGCTTGCAATTAACTTATGAGAGCTAGGGTGAAATAGCTTATAAGCTTTATGATCATTGTGATATCCAACAAAGATACATTCAAAGGATTTAGCATCTAGTTTCCTTCTATCATCTTTTGGTATATGTGCAAAAGCTTTACAACAAAAAATTCTTAGATGCTTAACTTCAGGTTTATATCCATAAAGGACCTCAAATGGTGTTTGCAGATCTAATTTCTTTGTTGGACTTCTATTTTTCAAATATACAGCAGTATTAACAGCTTCAGCCCAAAAACCATTCGACATGTTCTTACCTTGGAGCATACTGCGAGCACATTCAAATAATGTCCTATTCTTTCCCTCAGCTACACCATTTTGCTGAGGAGTGTGGGATACTGTAAATTGTTGCTGGATTCCATTCTCCTTACAGTATTTCTTGAAAGCTCCAGACACGTACTCCCCTCCATTGTCAGATCTGATAAATTTAATGCACTTTCCTGTCTGCTTTTCGACCATCATTCTGAACTCCTTGAAATATTCGAAGACATCTCCTTTTCTTCTTATAAAATAGACCCATGTGTATCTAGATCTATCATCAATAAATGTTAGAAAATATGATGCACCTCCTAATGATCTAGTCTGCATAGGTCCGCATACATCTGTATGGATTAATTCAAGCAGATCAGTTTGTTTCTTCTCTTGATGTATTGGGAATGCATCTCGGTGTTGTTTTCCAAGTGCACAAGAACTACATTCTAAATGCACATTCTTTATAACAGGTAGACCTTCAACCATACATTTGTTCTGAAGCAGCATAAGATCATGATGATTAATGTGTCCATACCTTTGATGCCAGCGTTCCTCTGTAGTGATGATGGTGGATGCCAATGCTTGATGACTGTCTTTGCACACATCCAGCTTATATAGTCCTCCACACCTTGAACCTGTAGCAACAGTCTTGTAGTGGTCTTGGATGTCTTTAATACGACATTGGTGCTTTCCAAACTCTACCTTTAGGTCATGTTCAGTTATGGTTGAAACAAAAATAAGATTCTTTTTAATACCAGGAACATACATAACATTATGTATCTGTTTCAATTCACCATTAGATAATTTCACCTTTACTTTTCCATAACCTTGAACTTTGAGTGACCTATTATCACCTAAATAGATGTGAGTGTCATTAAGATTCTCATTATATTCTTCGAACCATTCTCTCCTACAAGACATATGTGCAGATGCACCTGAATCTATGAACCATGCATTCTTATCATCTGTCTCAGCAGACAGAGCATCCTCAGAAATAAATAATCTCATATTTTTAAATTCATTTTCAGGAGTGTCTGTGTTTGCAAAATTCCCATTATGATTTGCATTGTGATTTCCATTGTAGCTTCTACCTCTATAATATTTCTTCTGATAATGATTTCTATTGAGGTGTCCTGGTTTGTCCCAATAATGACCATCTACATTATTTCTAGAATGATCAGTCTGAACCATACCTTTATGTTTTGAGTGAAATTTGCCTCTGTCTTCATTCCACGATCTGCCTCTGTCTTCATGCCATTGTTTGCCTCTATCTTGGTTCCATGAGCTGCCTCTGTCTCCATTCCATGGCCTGCCCCATGGTTTGCCTCTGTGCATATATCGACCTCTTGCCATCAATGTGAGATTAAAAACTTGAGCCTCGAGATCATAATTTTTCATCCTCTCTTCTTCTTGAAGCATAATACCTGTGAGTTCTTCAAAATTTGGGGGTTTTTCTCTTGCTGCAAGTGATGAAATAAACACTTTGTAATCGGAATGCAAACCTTTCAGGGCGATAGTTACTTGATCAGTACTATCTACTGCTTCACCTATAGCTGCCAAGCTATCACTCAAATCTTTGATGCGAGAAATAAATTTACTTACCCCTTCATTTGCTTCCATCTTGATTGACAACAGTTTGGTCTTCAGAAACAATATGCGATTTGCATCAGTTGTTTCAATTAGTGTTTTAAGCGTATCCCATGTCTTTTTAGACGTGTCACATTTTCTGATGTGAGGGATAATCTTGTCTTGCACAGACATTCGCAGAGTCACCTTGGCTTTGGCTTCCCTTTTGTTCCAATCTGGGATTAACACAGGATCTGCGGGCTTCAACTCAGTTCCATTCACAACTGTCCAGCCACCGAATAATTCAAGAACAGTCTGCAACTTGAATTTCCAGTTGACATAATTCTCTCCATTTAATTTGGAGGCTTCATTGATGTATGTATCAGCCAGTTGATGTTGAGTGGTGGCAGCCATTTCACTTGATCTGAGAGGGAGAATAAAAAATCAATCAGTGAAAAAAAAATTCACTTTTGCAACGCAGGCAGCTTCGGCAATAAACTTCAGCGATCTAGGCAGCAGTGGTGTAGCAACGATTCAATGGGAAGCTGGGATAGCAGTGATGACTCTTTTGATAGCAGCAATCTATAACTATTAACAATGCTAAACTTCAAATGACTCCAGGTACCAATCAATACTGCAATTCCCAGAAACTTCAGATGATTGCAATCTCCAATCAACACAACAACTAACGGCGTCAATTTTCTCCTCATCTGGAGACTGCAGATTTGTGGCTAGTCTATCGCTGAAGAGAGGAGCTCGCTGCTGGCGGCCTGTACATAGGCATCGTCAACACTCTTAGCACCAACAAAACAAAACAAAATCTCAACACCAGATCCGTGTCAAAGCTTAGCTGTGTCTTGCAAAAGATCTCCACAAACTGCGCACTCTTCACACAGGCTCGAATTTACTAGCGGTTCTGACCTTGACGATCACCAACAGTGTTTCATTCACTTCAACACTGGGAGCGATTCACTATGGGAAGCGATCTATTCTATTCAAGATAGGCAGTAATCTCACCCCAATAGCAGGCAGCGCAAGATTCTTCACAGCTTGGACAGGCCTCTTCAGGTCTCGGTGTTCTCCCGGCAGCTTTTTCTCAGCAGGCTTCTTCACAGCTTGGACGGGCCTCTTCAGATCTCGGTGTTCTCTCGGCAGCTTTTTCTCAGCAGGCCTCTTCACAGCTTGGATGGACCTCTTCAGATCTCGGTGTTCTCTCGGCAGCTTTTTCTCAGCAGGCTTCTTCACATTGAGAGGCAATGTGGAGCAGAGCACAAAGGCTCGCTCTCATACACAAAGGAAAGGCCAAAACCAATTCAATTATTGATGAAGAAATAGTTACAATATATAGATGACAAACATCATAACAAACCAGATCATAGATCCAATAAAGGTGGATCTCAAACCAAACCATGCTAAATATAGAAAGTACACATCAACCCAATCCCTACCAATCTGCCTATCATTTCTACATTATTCCAACATTCTGTTTGCTCTGGGGTTCTTCCATAGAGGTTGAACATCCCAGAATCGGTGAACTCGTAACTGGGAACATCCCAGAATCGGTAAACTCTTAACTGGCGTTTAGATTCAGCCAAACTTGTCTTGAGGATACCTGCATAAACTCACAATAAAATCTATTTAGTTTAGTACTTAACAAGAAATATTGTAATTGCACAATCCTGATGCATCAAAGTCATACTCCACATATCGAACCTTTTAAATAATTACAAGGAAAATGCATCAGTGAGAGATATAAAAATCAGAGTTGAGCAATGAAGAATTGGAACTCCAAAAACTTTTGACTTCAATGTTCTCTTCCAATTGTTCAAATAAACATATACTTTCTAGAAATACATAGGCAAATGAATTACAAGGAATTTCAACTGGATTTGTAGAATAGAGTTTACTGTGTAAATAATTTAATATCGTTTAGAATGCTTACCTCATCAAAAAATTTCCTCGACTTAAACATTGTTCTTGGCTGGGCTTAAATTGTGGATGCATGCCATCCTTGAGGGTTCTCAACTCGATGTCATTGATAAACGAAAAAAAGTTCTTGTAAAGCAAATATATAGCACAATGCCAGAAAGGGCCGAGCTTATCCAGCATGTACGTTCATGTTGATAAGCCACCTGGCCTGGGCCCTACGGCAGGTCTCAACTTGGTGCATTGACTGAATTTTAATATAATCCAGCAACCTCGTCCACCTCCGTCGTCCTGCTGCCACCCTGCCGCGTCCTGCATTAATTATCTACCAAACAATTTTTTTCGAACGTCTACACTCCCGCTTGGTCCATTGATCGATCCCCTCCCCTGTTCACGGTGGCGCTGTTCAATCAACTCCAGGGGCAATCGGTAATAAAAGCAGAGATGGGTGAGACAGAGTCATCAATCAACAGGGATGTGAGAGCAGTCTCTACGAATCCTTTGGATTTCTCTAAGAGGTTTGATACAAGGGTTTCCACCTTCATGTGTCATGCCTCTTCTTCTTGGATTTCCACATTAGGAAGCTAGACGAAATGGATGTCCAGATCCCGCGAGGACGATATGCGCTGAGAGTAAGCTTTCTTGAGGCGAGAACCAGAGAACATCCACTTGCACGTAATGAATGTCACAGTGAACCCATAGTGGGCCGAGAGGCGCTGTGCGAACTCGACGAAGGGGATGAGATGGCCCATTCTTGTGCTCGGAAAAATTGCCACATGAGTCTTTTTGCTTCCCATTTTCACTGCACTTGTCTTCACAGGATTGCACTGAGCAATATCTTTATAGAGACTGCACCTCTACTCCTTATTGTTCACATACCTAACAAAGGGAAGCATAATTAATTATGCAGTAGATGGAAAATGGTGCCTACCATGAGCAGATAGCATGGGCAAATGGGAAAGAGGGCACTTACCAGAGAAAATTGCAGCCAAATGCATAATAGATGTACGTTAGTAATCTCTGCTGCATAACAGAGGGTGGATCCATGGTATAGAACTTTAGGTAATCTGTGGTACATAACAAAGCACAGGGCAGTAAATGCAATTCTTAACTCGAATGTAAAATCTAGAGTAGTTCATTATGCACTTGTGGTCCCTTTTCCTCCTCTCATTCATTTGAGTGAGCTAAGCTTTTGCATCATTTATTTTTGCCAAAATTCTGACCAAAATCATGTAAGAATTGCTGAAATTACAGTTATAGTTTGTTGAAATTGCATGATAGGGGTGTCTTAGCAGTTATTCAGAGTGTTGAATCCATTTTTGCAACTAAAATTATAATTTCGATAACCAAAATTACAATTTTAGCAAAAATTCTTTCACCTAATTCAGACAAATTTCACCAACAAAAGTGCAAATGGTCTAGAGTTTAGCTCACCCTGTTTGAGTGAGCTGACATTTTGTATATAAATTTATTGTTTTTTCTTAAGGATTTTGTGTAATCATTGTGACAGTTTTACTCTAGCAAATCTGTGTGCTATCACTGTAACAATTCTACTTTTATTTTATTGCATTTCAACATAAAAACTGACCACATAAGTTTTTATAAAACAATTGCTAATAAGATAAAACACAACTAAAACTTTTGGTTTTCCAGCTAAAACTGCTAAAATTGTTTCTGAAAATTGCTACTTTAGTAATTTTGCAATTACAACAATCATGAAAACAACCCAAATTATTGAATTACCATTTAACCATTCTAGATTGTCATTTCCAAAAAATACTCTGTTTTTATAAAATAATTGCTAATAAGATAAAAGACAACTAAACCTTTTGTTTTCTAGCAAAAAACAGTTAATATTGTTTTTGAAAATTGCTACTTCAATAATTTTGCAAGTACAACTATAGTAAAAACTACCCAAATTGTTAAAATTACTATTTAACCACTCCAAAATTGTCATTTCCACACAAACAAACAAACAAGACAAAAGTACTCTACTGAATTTCAACTTGGTCAGGGCTAATACTGCTCCAAACAATTGCCCAAAATTAATACTCCTATGGTAACTTCAATAAACTCATTTGATAAAAAGTCCACCAGAGTGGTGTTGTGGACCATGGGCAACCACATCCTTTGTTCTGTCAATTTAAGAACCACTTGATTTTTCTTGGTTGCGGTATGATCTTTGAAGATAAGCTATCGAGGGCTGATCACATAAATTTTGTTGGTTCTGGTCTCTGTTGGCCTTTGGTCTGACTGTACACTTAAATGCTCTTAATTTAGTTTTCGTGACGGATATGGAAATGGGAATCTTGGAAATAATATTCTACAAGTAATGTGGGTATATTTGCCCGGTGCTGTATATATTTAACTCGTCTTTTTTAAAGATAATATAAAATTAAAATCTATCATGATAATAAGCATGAATAAACTATTGAGATACTTAAAATAAATACCATTTCTATGTAAAATACGCTGGTTTATATTTTTGAATTTTTAAAAAAAAATTTAAAGTGGGGGTTATTGTTTGTTTTAATTTAAGGTGGGTGACCAATTCATAACAATACGATTTTAAAGATTTAATTTATAAATTTTCTATTTGTTGATTTCACGGTTCATTTCATCTTTGGTTACAAATAAATTTTAATTCATAACTGAATTATGATAGAATTTTTCATCTTTATGAAAAAAAAAAGGTTTTTATTTAGTCACAAATAAATTTTAATTTGATAGATTTTTCCTTCTTTGTGAAGGTAGAAAGCTTTTATGTTAAAGTGTGTGTTTAGTGTGTTTTTGTCCTTTATAATCCAACAATCACAAAGCTATACTCATGTAAACTATTTTTTACATTAATCAATGCTTGAGTACCTACCATTGATTGTTTTCTTCTTTGATGATTTTAACCATGTAAGCCTTAGCATCAGAATCTTTGATATATACGTTTTCAACCAATGTGGATATACTCTATTTTTCAAACATGGTATAATATCCCTTTCGAAGCTTCATTCCTTTGTTATTGATATATATGTGAGTGGTTTCCTTGAAGTTTTCAACCAATGTGGATATACTCTATTTTTCAAACATGTTATTATATTCCTTTTCAAGCTTCATTCCTTTGTTAATCGATATCACCTTTAGTAGTTGTGTCACATGTAGAGAGCGTAGTTTTATTTTTATAATGGCTTAAAAGAATTTATGAGTTGAATGAATTGCTCCATTAATAGTGCCATTTCCAACTATGAGTGTATTTTGTTTCATCTGACTAGACTTCCCATTCCCCAAGATATGCTCATCTCTCTTTGGCAATTCAAGGCTATGAGATTTTTATTTATAAGGTTTGTGTGTAAATACTTTTTGCTACGTTTAGGATTTTTAGTGGGAGGTTGAGAGACAACATTGCATTAGAGTCTCTTGTTTTAACTTTATAGTAACAAATGCATCCACACAAATAATCAACACCAAGAATATAGACAAAACTCAAAATAGGGTAACACCTTCAATTATTCGTTATGTAAGGGATCACTCCACAATACATGCTTGTTATTATACATAGCACTAGAGTAAGGGTCAAAAAATGACATTTTTCATGCATACATGTATCAATTTTAGGTCTTTCAAGAAAATTGTTTTTTATTTTAATACATGTAAATTTTAAAAATTGATGCCCATGACTGCCCCTTCCGAATCCTCCAATTTTTAGAATTAATTTTTTGGAATAAGATTGTTAGACGCCCATGGTATTCATGTTGTGCTTCATTTACCAAAGAATGGTTCCAGATACTTCACTGTGTAGTTGATGAGTTCTAAATCTGTTATAATATTTGTCAGAGAAATACCTCGTATCAATAATATACATGGTCTTATCAATGGATACATCATTGATAACAAAACTTTAAGGTCTTAAAAGTTTTGTCCAGATTTTAAACTTACCCAAATTTTAAGGTCTTAAGAGTTTTGTCCAGATTTTAAACTTACCCAAATGCTCATATAACCCAACAAAATAACAAAACGTTAATCTGTTAAAAGTTTTGCCCCGATTTTAAACTTACCCAAATACTCATATAACCCAACAAAATTGACTAATAAAATCTAACGAAATTTTATATTGATGAAGAATTTATGTTAAATTAGGAATTGAGGTACTCGTCTGAAGGGACCAGATTCATCTGGATTGTTTGATTATTGCTTTCTTTGGAATTCT
>LPNX011207341.1:0-101021 GCA_001517045.1 Pseudotsuga menziesii
TTCAATACTTACATTTACGCCACTAGTATTCAAGCTACCACACACAACTGCCATATCTCACTATTGTACACCTTGTGCCTTGATGTTGTACACTTTGTGTCGTGCTGCTGTACACCTGTGACCCATGTGATCTCAATAGCGCAGCCACAATCATTGTTTGTACGTCTTGTGTCCACTAGTGTTGTCACATTCTCTTATAGCCACCACCGTACACCGTATCAATCCTCTAATGTTGTATAGTATTCAAACTCAATTGGTTCGATGGTCAATTACCATATAAGCAAGAATTATAACATTTAAGGACATTGGATTTTGTAACGATGAAGAAAATGGTGACCATTGACGAAGGCCAAAGGGATGTTTAGATTTATAGAGGTGAAGTAAACCCCCTCAAAAATCATTTCAAGAATATTGAAAAAGAGAAAAAGGAATTGTAGGGAAAATTAACCAAGCAAAGTGATCCCCTTAGCCTAGGTTCTATCTAGGGAATATTATTTGACAGTGTATTGACTCCAGTGTTATTGATTTTATTGGGATGCCACATTTTTCTTCACCTCCTCATTAGGCTTCTCACTGTGGTTCACCTTGAGATGCTCCCTCATCCCCATTTGGTATTTGGTTTTTGTTGTGGATGGGTAGTGGTTTTTTTCATCTTCACCATCTTATGTTTGGCATTGACATTGTATTTAAATTTTATATTGATTATTGTTACTTTTGTTTATCCTTTTTGCCTTTTTGTAGTTTAATGAGAGGAGTTTTCACATTCCCACTATGGATTTGCACTGGATTGTACCTTTCAGTCCCATTGGCCTACTTTTGTGGTCATTATAAAAAGTTATCTTAGTATCTTATCTTATTTCTATTTTTCATTTTCTAACTCTCCAATCCACATGATCCAAATAGGATATTGTACCCTTTACATCCCACATAGCTAGGTGGAATATTATCAAATTCGGAATATGATTTCTTTACATAGCTAATGTAAAAATACAGTATGCATTTTTGCATGAGCATTTAATTTAATGTGTCTACTAAAAGAAAGAGCACTATTGGGTTTTACCCTTTCAGATAGACCTTGTCAACAACTTGGAAAGACCTTAAAGTGCAATGCAATCCAGATTCAATTTTGTCCTTGCTCAGTGATTTCCATATCCATTTTGTGGCCATTCAATTCATTCTACATCCTTTCCACCATTCCCATTGAGATTTGGGTCTTCTACTTATTCAATTCTAAATCCATGGAATCAATGGGCCATGGTCCATGACCATATATGGCCTTGAAAGGAGGCACACATACTGGCTCATGCCTACTATTATAATAAAAGAATTCCACAAATGGAAGCCTTTCTTCTCACAGAGTTTTCTTACCAAGTCACATGAGCTCTTAACAAAACAATAGCTCTCTAACTCTTTCTGTTTGCACATGAATCTAGTACTAGTTGTTATTGTTGAGGGATAATTATGTGCACAAATCCTTAAACTAGTCCTTCAATTTTCGTGTAAATTTATCATCTCCGCACTCACAATATCTTCAGGAAGGACATACTTTGAAATACCTAGGCTATCAATATTTTACTAATATCCCCTACCTTGCTTGTGAAGAGGTGAGGGTTAAATTTGGCCATCTTGGTTAGTCTATTACCTGCCACCAAAATCCTATCAGTTTGTCTGGTTGTCTGAGGAAAACATGTCACAAAGTCCATGTAAACACTCTCTTATTATTATGAATAGGTAAGGTCATTAGCATTCCAATGATGGATTCCTCTTTGAAATGTTTAATAGATATATCTTGCATGTGCTTGGTTGGGTATTGAGTTGTGACCTTCTTCATGTTCTAGGAGACATGGGCATTTGCAAACTGCCAAGTGTACTAGAAGACCAAATGTTCAAAGGTGGACAGCTTCACAAATCACCCTTAAATAGGCTCAACCACCCCAGGGGTTGATGACCTTAGACCATGTAATGGATTCCTTGGAACCCTAATGTGGCCCCTTTTGTGATAAGGATCCAAGGACCTTAATGATGAGGAAAACAAATATTCAAGAACACACCTGGAAAATAGGGACTCGAAGGTTAATGAAATGGGACGTACCAGGAAAATAGGGACTTGAAGGTTTTTTATATGCAAAAAATTAGTTGTCTCAGGCTGTCTAAGAGTATTAAAAAAAACTGTAACTGCCATACTCCAGGGCCAATTTGTGTTGCTTGAGATATTAAAAACTAGATACCCATACGTGAATAATTACAACATTATACATTTACTGTGTTACATACATCGTTTCCTCCCCACTTGTGAAGAAATTGTCCATAATTTCTAGAAAGTGTTGTTCAAATATAGCATGGGATATCCCTTTGGCTCAAGATGGTAGGTTCCCTGTTGACCTACTAAATATGATGTAGTTTTCCTATTCTGTGTTGAGTCTGTTGATTTAGGTTGGAGGTTGAACAATATATTCTCTGAGTATGGAGCTTCGATCTCTAGGATTGCATTATGTGGGTGTAACATTTGTAGTATGTACCTCCTCCAACCGTGAGGATTCAGACAGGTTGATGGACCATACACAACTTGGAGAATTGTGTATGGTCCATATTGAATGCATCAAATATATTTGTTGCAGGTCATGGTAGGAGGATCAAATTTGAGAACATTGATGAAAAAAATGCAGCAATTGAGAAACTACTTTCAGGGATTGGTGTTTTACAATCTCATGGGCTTCCCCATGATATTTTCCTTTAGAAAAAGATGGTTTAGTATGCATTGTTGATAATCTAATCATTTAAATTTAAAATTATTCATACTTGATGCCTAGCATATCTCTACAGACTTGTACTGTAGTAGTACATTACATGTATAGTATTAGAGGGAGAGTATAATCATGTAGTTTGAAACTGTTGTATCTGTTATTTATTACTTTACGTGCTTGAAATATGTACAGAATTATACACCACTTCCAACAGTTAACAACAGCATCAAGGTTTGTCCATTTTTCCTATCAACTCTTGCAAGTAGAACAGTAATAGAGGTAGACCTATATGGATAGTTTTTCTCTTTTGTTTTTTAGAAAGGGTGTCCTGGTTATGGATTGAAAGGCTGATTTTGTCTGTTATTCATTGAGATTGGTTGTTATTCAGATGGAGGTTGGAATTGAGGATTGCCTACATATTGAGTTCGAATATAGCAAAAGCAAGTGAGTCATATGCTGAATTCTACTTCATGGTTTTATAATGTAGCAGAATAAAATTTTCTAAATGCTTCAATATTCTGCCCAGGTATCACTTGAAAGATGTAGTCATTGGCAAGATATACTTTCTTCTTATCAGAATAAAGATCAAGAAGATGGAGCTTGATATTAGACGGAGAGAGTCTATAGGATCAGGGCCGAATACATATGTTGAAACAGAGACCCTTGCAAAATTTGAACTCGTGGATGGTGCTCCTGTTAGAGGTATATACTATATTTCATTTTCAGTGGAACTTTGGTTTTTGTTAATATTTTTTGGTTATACTAATTTAGTATATTCTTCCTTTTTAAACTGCTGATCATTTATATTGTCTGAAATTCATTCATTTCGAGTAAGAAAAAATATCCTTTCTCTTTTTTGTTTCTAGGATTGCCCTTTTTTCCTATTTTTGTGTCTACATGCCTTAGGGACCCGGTGATTCCTCTATTAAAATCATCTGGCATGGTCGTATTTGATTTGTTAGATTTGCTACCTCACTAGAATGGACTCCCTTTTTATATATCTTGCTGATTCCATATTCCTGAATCCTAATAACCCTCAGGTGTTGAACATCAATACACGTTTCAGTTTATTAAATCAGCCCTAAAAGAAATAATTCATTGCAAAGGTTAATTTACAGGGTATGCAGTGGTTTTATCTGTAGTTTGTGGTTTGATAATCTGCAAATAGATGAGAGGGTTCAAATTGTTTATTCCTTTGTCATGTAACTACTTTTTTTTTCTTTGAAAAATGCTTTTTGTACTTGCAAAAAATATAATACAAGAAAGGTGTAAGCAGGCACAATTATTACCTGAAAGCTAAAAGAAAGGACTTCAGGTCTGATTGGTTAAAATGAGAATGCTTCAACTCTAAATTGGATAGCAAACATTTTTAAAGTATTTAAGGATGTAGATCCACTCATATTTCCTTTAATGAAACATGATTATCCTAATACTGCAGTTTAATCATTCTTTCTTTCATACAGTTCTATTCCAAGATGATTGTTTTTCATCAACCAAGTCTTCGGTATAGTTTCTACTTGTAGTGCGAGAGGCAATATAATATTTGGCTTGACATGCTACCAATATCTTAGGGACATCCCTTTTTACAATAGATTTTTCCTTTGAAGTTCAATCATTTGAAAAATATATTGCTAAGTCTATCCTTTGGCACTTTGTTGAAGACTTGTTTTGGTGATCATAAAAAATAAGTTCTGGCTTCTAGTGATGTACAAATTTATGTCTTACATTTTGTCCTTATGTTTGTAGACTAATATATGGTGCTTAAATCCAATCTTCTAAAAAAATTTCCACCTTTTTTAATTTAAAGTCAGTAAGAGTTTTTCATGACTGCTATTGAATTCCGGTATTTTTCTTTGGCATTCAGAATACTCTGAAACTATTGTTTTAGTTAAAACTCGTTAGCTTTTCAACCACATGGGTATTGAATATTTCTTGTTTTCGCTGTGGAACATGGTGATGCACTGTCCATTAATTTAGTATCTACATCATTTATCAACACAATAAAGTTTGAGCAATATTCAACTATACATGTTCAACAACAATTGTAACTCCATTTTTAGTTTGTAGTTCTAATGGGGCCCTGTATCTTGTTCTGTTTCTGAAATATTTTCAGATTTTGAATCAAATCTGAGACTGTATTTCTCTCTCTTTCAGGGGAATCGATTCCAATCAGATTATTCTTGAGTCCATATGACTTGACACTGCAACTTACCGGAACATAAACAATAAATTTAGTGTCAAATATTACTTGAACCTAGTTCTGGTGGACGAGGAAGACAGGAGATACTTCAAGAAACAAGAAATTACAATGTATCGGCTACTAGAATCTTGAACAAGAAAGCAGGGTATACTTTAAGCAAATCGATTTTTATGTATCAATGACACTCTGGTAGCTCCAACACAGCAAACATGGTGTTAAATTGGAGTCTTCTATAATATGGACAACAACCTTTTGTAGCCTTTTGTTTCCTTTGATAGAAGGAACACCAGAAGGATATACAAGTGATATACAAGTTTCTGAGCCTTTTTGAAGAAAGGATTGATATATAACTTGTAGTAGTATTGGAGTCTTTGATTTGTTTATAAATTGATATATTTGGCAGGCTGACAACTTGAGGTTCCCTTTTTTTTTCCCTTTTTCCTGTCGACGATCCAAAGTTTTGATTATTTCATTGTTTTACCTTGTCTATGTGGTATCTCTCAACACTGCTGAATTTTTAACAGTTTTCTTTCACTTTTGAAATAAAGACGAGTTTTACTAACTATTTTATTTTTTTATCCAGATTCTTAGCTCTTCCTATATTGGAAATTGTGGTTGTTATTTATAGTAAAATTTTAAGTTAAATGACCATTTCTATTACATAAAACTTGTACTCAGATTGTATACTTCTAATGAGCACTTGATTTCACTCACGGGCATTTGGTTGTGCAAAGGCACTGAAACAAATCATCCAGAATATGAGGTTTAGTGAATTTGGAAGTGTCGAAAATCCGACAATACGGCCGTCGGATTTTTGGTCGAAATGTAGTAGTGTAATAATTAGGTAGTTTGTAGATTGATATATATCATAATTTTTTTTGAATATCATCATTGTCAAGCAATAACAACTTCTTAAAGGGTGCTAGCTCAATGGTAGAGCACCTACCTAATTATAGGCAGGAGGTTGGTGGTTCGATTCCTCCATGCCCTCATAAATTTGTGACTACAAAAACGACTAAATTCACATATATATGACTATTAGTAGCTAATTTCCCCTATCTTAGTCGTATTTAGCTTAGTAATTAATATGTTAACATCTAGTAGTTTATTTAGTCGTATATTTGGTCATTAATGGTTGCAATTAGTGACTAAATCAGCGACTAAATCAATGACTAACTCAGTGACTAAATCAATGACTAAATCAATGACTAAATCATTAACTATCAATGACTAAAACAATGAATAAATCATTGACTATCAATGACTAAATCAATGACTAAATCAATGACTACTAAGTCAAGCTATTAATGACTAGTGAAATACGACTAGCTATAAGATAGTGGTAATTTGCTACTATTAGTCACCAACTCAAAAATAGTCGTTCATAGCCTGATTTTAGTCATTTTTTTAGTCATTAATTTCTCATTTTCTACTAGTGTCTGTTTGAAATCCCACGTCATTCTTTCCCTTTGTAATCATTTCTTACACAGGTTTCGACTCCATTTTCCCATGGTTCCTTGCCCTTGGTAATTCCACCATGCACCTCTCCTCAACATACTTTGCCCCATTCAGGATCCTATCCCCTTGATCATGCCGATTGAAAATCCTACGTGGAGTAGACTCTGGTGACACACAAGATTCACAACCTTATGTGGAGTGGAATTTGGAGAAAAACAAGGGATCCCTCTCTGACTGCATAGGGTCAAAGGTGTAGTCTAAAGTGGTTCTGCTGTTACCCGGGAGCGGCCTCCGCTCGCTCGACCTTGGGGTCTCAAATCCCGGTGCCACCAGAGGTATAGAGTCGAATGCTGAGAAGTGTTGAGTTCCTTCATATACCGCCATGACTATGTGGTTCAAGAAGTTAGTTCGACAAGGGGTAATATTGGTAGGAAAACATAGATCTGTGTTTTGGTTATCCGTACTAGAAAATTGCCAACCATCGATGCAAATATGTTAAATACCAAGGGGGGTTCACCCGTTTATACACAACCCAGCCTTTGGATGTGTAGTGCATGGTTTTTGATGTCCCAGTGACATCCCTCTAATAATCTAAGTTGTAGTTATGACCTCCAAAGTCCCATCTCACAGTGGTGGCAGAACTTTTGGAGCGAATGCCCGTATTTGGACCAGGTGGGTCCAGAGCCTTCAGCACCACTCCTAGGATCTCCGCTTGGCTACTTGGTTGTGGGTGAGGAGAGGGTAAAATGCACACCCAGTTACATGGCTTGCAGGAGAACCATCCTTGTAGGAGGAAAAAAATAGTACAAGGATGATAAGCTTCTTAAGTCGGTTATCATCACCATGTGCATGACCACCTTTTTCCTGGCCTCCTCCTATAACAGTGTTACCGAACAAAGGATGGGTCGAGAAAATGATCGGGCAGTGGATTCAGGTCTTCTTATTATCCTTTGAGTGATGTGGTCTGTAAGAAGGAGGATGGTTGAAGAAATAGAAAGATATACCCGAATAAACCTAAGTAAACAATTGGTTGTCAGTATACCACATGGCAATCGCTTTTGCAAAGCAGAATGAAAGAAAGATCTGCGCTGTCAGTCTACGTTATCATGCGCCATGTCCCCATAATGTTTATTGTTTATATTTGTAAAACGTGGTGATATCTCTGCCCACTTTATTGTTAACGCATGATAGTGACTTGTAACAATTTTCAAATCGGTAGTCTCAGCATTAGAATAATATAAATACACTCCCGATAGAGGGAGGAAAGGAGTTGGTTGGATTAGGAAACATTCTAGGGTTGAGGCTCTCCATTGTAAATAATATTTGATGCCTGTGTTATGAATAAAATTATAGAGGAGGAGTTGTTTGTCATGGCATAGATTCATGTGTCATTGCTTTTCCCAATATGTATTTTCTTTTACGTGCAATGTGTTTCCTATTTTCACTCCATTCTGTTGATTACTTTTATGTATGCAACTTAGTGTATAGCAGTTAGGAATTCATACTCGTTATTCTCCAGCTGTTGTTACAGACATTTATCAATCATTATTCTAAAGTTGCATGGAATTCATCTTGCTGGTGCTCCACACGATGGGTTGTTCTCTCTCTCATCCTCCAACCGCATGCTAAATATCTCTTGATTGGGAGATCAGCGGCTACCTTTCCTCTATCTGCAACCCCACACCATTCCTTTCCTTATGCAAGTGTTCCCTATGTAGGTTTTTGGCTCCATTTCCAATGGTCCCTTACCCCGATAATCCCACCTTACATCTCACCTTGATACACTTTTTCCCATTTAGGATCCTGGCTCCCTGATTATCCTTGACTGAAAATATTACATGGAGTACACTCCGAAGACAAAACGAGAGATCCCTTTCTGACTATGTAGGGCTGGAGGCGTAGTCTAACATGGTTCTTCTGTTACCCAGGAGAGGGCCTCCCCTCAACCTTGGGGCTCAATTCTGGTGCTAACAAACTGGAACCGTTGTCGGGGATGAAATTGAAGATCCTCCCTGGGAAGAACGACAAATATTTTAGATCTGGATGTTGATGGTGAAAAATGGACCAGACATCAAGAAGGTTGAGAACTTCTCACCTGGCAACTCCACTCTTAAAGGATTTAGACATCAGTGACTCCGTGGGTGGTGTGACCCAGAAATCAAATGGCTGAGGAAAGACGATAGACTCCATCTAGAAAATAGACCCCTTATAAAGCTTAGAAATGCATGGCGGAAGGTCAATATGATCGAGTCCGTGTTTCTTCCAGGATGCCTTATCCTATCTTGTAATTTTGCTCTTATCTTTTTCTAGATTTATCAAAATAGCCTTCTATGGTTCAACTCATTCTGAACAGAGCTATGAATATATTCTTGTTTATCCTCCTTTATGAACCGAAAGTGTTTCTTCATATTTTACATCTAATTATGGCCTATATTTTTATCTAGGGGCTCATGATGTCAAAGGACACCCCTATGAAATTCATGAAGCCTCGGACGATAGCTTAGCTATTGTACCTAACCTTGTCTCTCCTATTTCTCTAAGTCAATACAAACCACTACAGCTGCCTCCCATCCTCCATGATTTTGCCATGAGATATTACAAGTACCTCCCCAAGTTTGACGGAGAATCCCAAGACTTGACTGCTAAGAAACATTTACAAGCTATTGAGCATTTCTATGGCCTTTTTGAGATAGATCATGATGATGTATGCATGCGGGCTTTCACCCTGTCCTTGCAAGGAGATGCCAAAATATGGTTTAAACACTTCCAGCCTATGTCCATCAACACTTGGGATGATTTTTCTTGCACCTTCTTAAATTTTTGGGGTAGGAGAAGGCCCTTGGAAAAAATACTTTCAGAGTTTTATTCCTTAAGGAGGCATGAAGATGAGGCCATATCTAGTTTTAACAGAAGATTCACAATCTTTTATTATAACATGCCTAAGGAATTCCAACCTCTTGAGAATGCTCCTAAAATATATTATGCAGCCACCTTTCCTCCTGACCTGTCCTTGCTTTTTTTGGAGAGAAAATCAACCACCATGCAGCATATGTTTGTTGATTGTTTGGAGGTTGAGAAAACCTTAATATGTGCAAGAAATTGTCATATTAGGACAGTGGTCGTGAAATAGAAGATACATACAAATTGGTTAGGCCCTACAAGCAGAATGGGAAAGTCTCTGGCACGTCAAAACTCTCTCCTGGTATGCAGAAAGATCACCAGCCTGATGCAGGAGCAGGTAGTCCTACAGGATTGTTCTCTGAAAATGGCGACCTGGACCACCCCTGGTCCACAAAGGATGATTTTAAGAAGGAGTTTGGTATGCCTGTTTACGATGAATATGAGGAAGAGTACCTTCATGACGAGCCAGATGTTGAATCAAAGCATGCTGATGAAAAGAATCAAGCTGCAATGCAAAGTCAAAAGGTTGAAGCGGGAAAGGACAATAAGGGAACTGGAGGTGATAGCCTACCCTTTTGTTATGCCTCTTTTGAATTAATACGACACATGATTAAGGCCTCCAAGAAAAAGTAGAAAGAAATAGAGATGGTGTAGACCAGAATCCTATACATGAAAGAAGATGAAAAGAAGAACCATCCAGGGAATTCCTCTCATGCTACTAATACATTGGGAATCTGTAGTGAAGGAACAAGCTATGAAGACGGATGCAGCAGCCTCCCAATAAACACATTTCCTGATATTCTGCATTCAGTAGTGCCACATCACACAAGAAGAATATTCCTACTCAGTTCCACTGGAGAAGCAGGGGATCTCCCTCTTGAAGCACATCAAGCTCTTGTTACAGAAATTTCAACCGAAAAGTGGGATGTTCCATTGAAGAAAGATTCTGTGGGTCCTTTTCTGCAATCTTCCAAGTGTCAGCCTGATGAATCTCTAGAATAAGGAAGCTCGAGATGGCTTTCCCATGAGTAGGTGACAGAACATACTGGAGGTTTCCATGATTTCTATGACCCCATGGCCGAATACATGGAGGGTCTAGGCGAAGGAAATGATTGGTTGCATCCCTGCTTTGAAGATCAGTTTGTTTATCATTTACTTCTCCCATTATCTATTTCCTTTCTATCCATTAAGCACAATGAAAGAACAAAAATATTAGGAAAATTCCTTGATTGGATCCATTGGAAGTTTGGTTTCACTTAATCAGATTTGTGCACAAAGTTAGGTAGAGTAGGTAGGAAAAAATAAGCTTAGCAATTATCGAGCATTTCCTTCACTACTGTTTTAGTTTGTTTTCATTTTTAGTTACCAGCATATGTTTATAGTCACCAACATGATTTGCAAGAGTGGCACGAATTCGCTGAAGCAGTAACTCAGAGCAGAATGGAGATGTCAAAGAAAGATTGAATGCAACCCAATGGTTTTGGAACTTGGTCTATGGGGGTTCTTTGCTACCTCACTGGGAGGATAGCATCCCTCGTGGAGCCAGTTGTGAACAATCCAATTTTAACAGTTGATTTGAGAACCTTATAGGATTTTGATGAGGATCCCATTCTCATGAAATCCATGTGAACCCCCCTTCAGGTTATCAGAAGTGCAAGGAAAAGGAGAAAATGCAAGGTGTACTGAAGGCATTGAGCGAGAATCAAAATGAAAGGCTGAGATTGATCGAGGTGTATTAATGGATCCAAACCATTTCACATGAGCATACATGCTCGAGCAAAGTTGCATTTCTAGATTGCAAAATGGGCTAAATTGGAAACATTCTATGGTCAAGATGGGACCTGAGTCAGACCTATGACTTCAATGAATTCTGCAAGCCATACTTTCCTGGGTAAAGCCACGATTTCAAATTGCGAAAGAGGGGTAGTGGATGCAAATATCAACAACTACGATAAGAAAGGAGAGAAATCTACAACCATGGTTTATTTTGGAGAGCAGACTAGCACGGATGAATGCCAAGGGTTTTCATTGCGAAAGATGATGGGGCCCACTCAGATCTATGGCTGCATGAAGGGTCAGTCACCATTGATGGTTGAGAACATGTAACGATCCATAACTTCCTGCAGTGTTTAAAGAAGAAAAGTTGGCTGCAAGTGAAATAGAATGTGGACGGTGGATGTGAAAGATTCCTCAAATCGTATGGCTGGGAAGTCTCCCAGGGTACAGGTTTCACATCCAGTGTAGAGATGACAGTGGAGGAGACATTCACACGTGTAATCTTCCCCCATTGCAAATTGGTTGATTCCTCCAATGCCATTTGGGATGAGCCTAAGGTGAAAGACTTTACCAGTGATGCTAATTTCCTCAATTCACAAGTGTGTCACGTGGTTCACTTCGAAGGGAGCCGTGAGAATGATGGAGGGTTGATTCGTTGAGGAAAAAAACTTGGCATTTACACAAGGCCAAGGGAGGTGATGACATAAATCATCCTAGTGCCACCATCGCGGTAATTGAAAGGGAAATAAAGGTAAAATCCACAGCCCTTGAAACTAGCTTGGAAGCCACATGAGAATTGTTTGGAATCTTGGCCATATCAGATAATATGATTGAACATTAGAGGGACGGGTATAGCTCTTTCTGAGACATGTCAAATCGCCCTATATAATTCCATCTCCCAGAGATATTTTGAGACATGGAAATGTGTAGATGATAAGAAGTATAGAGTCGAATGCCAAGAAGTGTCGGGTTCTTTCACAGACAGCCATAACTATGTGGTTTGAGAAGTTAGTTCGACAAGGGGTACTCTTGGTAGGCAAACATAGATCTTTGTTTTGGTTATTCATACCATAAAATCACCAACCACCGGGTCACAGATGTTAAATACGAAGGGGGGATCACCCACTTCTACACAACCCAACCTCTAGATGTGCAGTGCATGGGTTTTGACGTCCCAACGACATCCCTCCAACGCTCCCAGTTGCAGTCACGACCTTCGAAGTCCCAGCTCATAGTGGTGGAAGAACTGTTCGAGCGAATGCTCATACTGGGACTAGGTGGGTTTGGAGCCTTCAACACCACCTCTAGGATCTCCACTTTACTACTTAGTCATGGGCGATGCACTAGTACAAAATGAGGAATTAGCTACTAGGTGACTAAAAATTCTAGTCACCACAGGTTTTCCAAGTGATATACTACTAAATATGAGCAATTTTGATTAACCCAACTACAAATGACTAAAAATAACGACTAATTTAGTCACCAATTAACAAAGATGACTAGATCATAAGTGACAGAGGTAAAAATGACTAATTTAGTCATGGCATAAAAAATGACTAGCTAGAAGAATATGAATTAGTCATTCATGTTAGTCATTTTTAATTGTGTCATGGAAAATTGCAAATTTGGCAACGAAGTGTAATTTTTGTAAGTTGTCTACATTATATTAGTAATATTAGTGCCATGCACCTCGATCTTCATAGATCCAACAAAGAAACTGCATCAATTTTCTCTTGACCATCTTTATCCTTGCTGCACGATTGAAGCAAACCCGGCTAAGCGCGTTCCAAGGAAAATTATGTTCCTACGTCAGTTACGAATTAGGTACTAGAACCAGTACCATATATATCATTACCTATATAGAAGCATCATAGCCCTACATCCCCTCAAGAACCAACCATTTGAATGTGCCTCCTCCACGTAGACTTACCAAATGCATCCAATGCATGGCCAAAAAAACACGTCAACTTCTTATTTTTGGGCTAAAGGTATCGTTCGACCCTTGCTCCCCTATTTTTGCACTCGATACCCTATTTTTGTAGACAATAAGCTAGTTCAGGATCTCATACTGACCATTCGGAGCACTTCAAAGGTATGGTTCTTGCCGCTTCGATTGTGTTCATCACTCCAATAAATAACCAGTTGTTATGGTTTTTTACAAGTCTCAATGCCGCTGAAGTTACTGCTTCCACTTTATATTTTCAATTATCACCATCTCCAGCCTATGCACTCATAAGCATATGCATTTTGAGCTTTCAACCTGGGAAAAGCATGAGCACCCTCCTGCAATGCCACTATTTGCAAAGGTCATTGGTTTTTGCACATCGACATTCCTCACACGCTCCAAAGGAAAACTGAAGCAGACATTAGAAGAAGTGATTAAAATTTGCAAGGAGGTTTACTTGTTTCTTAGATAGTGGCAAGTTTTCTATAATGGAACAGAGATTGTGCCCCAAAAATTTAAAAGATTCGAATCATCCCGGTGTTGGAATCTGATACCATATATGGATTCTTTGATGGGGCCGAGCAGGATGGAAATTGTGGTACTGGCATGATCCTCCGTATATATGAATCTCATAGTTTAAAGCTAAGGATGGGTGTTGGGAGTGGCACTAATACTTTTTCTGAACTTTTAGCTTTATGGGGGCTTTTATGGTTCGCAAATTTTTTTTTATCTAGCTTTCTATTTTTGGCGAATCAAAGGTCATAATTGATTGGGCCAGAGGTCTCACCAATTTGTAGTCACTGAGTTATGATTGTTGGTTGAAAAGGATTGGGTTCCTAAAGAATTGTTTTCTTTATTTATCCTTCAGGCACCTATATAGGGAGTTCAATTCTGACGTGGACAACCTATCAAATCTTGCGATAGGAGAATGCCCTGGTATTCTTCACTTATGTAACTACTCAATTAAAGGAATCATGATTACTAAAGGTCGCTTTACCTGCTTCTAGTTTCTCCATTCTAGTTTTTCCTTGGACTATTTTAGGTTGTATCTACATGACAAATCTCCAGAGCCCTGCTATTTTTTGTCGCACAGTTATTTTGTCTTTTCCGCATTTTTGCTTTCTATAGGTTGATGGGTAGAATCCCTCTCATTTATTTTTTGGATATTGTAATGTTTTTCCCAGGGCTTCAATATTGTCTTCTATCCTACTTTGAAGGGGTTTTTTACATGAACAACTATGATGTAATTTTGATTCTTATGAATAACAAATTACATAATTTTTTACAATGAAAAAAACCATTAATATAAAAAGATTCCACCATTTTTTTTTCTATATTTAGAAAAACAATTTAAAAAGCTATATTTTAACAAAATATATAATCTAAATTTCAATAAATTATAACAAAATATATAATCTAAATTTCAATAAATTATAACAAAATATATAATTTATATTTCAATAAATAGAGATTCCATAATTTTTTCATTTACACGTTGGAAAAAACACAATTTAAGACAACCTATTTTGATAAATATATAATATATATTTTTATGTATAAATTTGTTTCCATTTTTCTTGTTATCTTTGAAATTTTTTTTTTTTGTTGACTAGTCAATTTTTCTTTATAAAAGCAAATACCTTCAAAAATAAAAAATAAAAATATTCAAAAGTTAAAATTAACATTGTTTGATATTTCTATATTATTAATATTACTAAAAAAATACTTAAAATCATTTTTAGTAATATAAATAAAACTAACCAAACACAATTATGTTTATACCAACATAACCTATATTTAAACCTTACCACGTTATAATTCCATAGTTCAAGCGATGGCATTTTTTTATGTTACATGGTTATAACACATAAAGTTTGACATTACCACTTGCATACAATCTCTTCGTGGAATGACCTTGGATAAAGATATGGTTAATATTTATGATGTGGCATAGAATAATATAACAATCCACATTATACTGGTGTGGTTTTAATGGATATGTTTAACATTACCGCTTGCATACAATCTCTTCGTGGCATGACCTTGGATAAAGATATAGTTAAGATTTATGATGTGGCATATAATAATATAACAATCCACATTATATTGGTATGGTTTTAATGGATATAAACATATGTCTGTGTGATATGTTTTAAACATTGGCACTTATGGTTTAGGATCCACATTATACCATATTATACCATATGGTTTAAATATAGTGTTATAACATATGATTTACATTATATTGGTATGGTTTTAATGGATATAAACATATGCCTTTGTGATATGTTTTAAACATTGGCACTTATGGCTTGGGCTCCACATTATACCATATTATACCATATGGTTTAAATATAGTGTTATAACATATGATTTACATGGAGTCATGGTGACCTTGGGTTTGGTTACTAGGATTAATCCAAAAGCAAACAAAATAAAGAAGTATTAGGTATGCTTTTCCTTGGACATGGATTGCATCCACACTCGCTGCTGCGAGTAGTGTCTCCCATCAATGATAAGCTCTGTGAGTACATCTAATTCCACCTATATTCCTTTCCAATTTGTATTTAGAGAACCTATTTGGACAGAAATTGGAAAGAAGCTTCATTTAGTTTTTGGTTTATTGAGGGAAATGAAATCAGTGCAAACAAGAGAAGCTGATCCTAAGAATGGATCAGAGAATTTATAAAGCAGGGAAAGAAAAGGCTGAGGCCGAGGTTGTGGTCACCGAAAATGAAACCCTTGCCCCATTATATGAATCACAACCCTACCCTACTGTGTTGAATACTTAGGCTAATAGGACTAGATTTACAAGTAATTTATCTGAATCTAAAGAAGATGCTTGAAGACACATCTAAGAAGAGTAAATGGATTTGGAATTCAGGAAATTCTAAACATGGCGATGAGATTGGTGTTGGTGGACAGAAATTGAAAATGTCAAATATTGGTATTGAGCTTCATGTTGGGTCTCCACTGCCTTCAGAATGGCATCAATGTTTAGAACTCCAGGTTTGTTCTGTGTTTTTTTTTATTACCTATTGTGTTTTTCTTTTATTCATGTTTCTTTTGTCTTTGTTGTGGATGTGGTGGAGATGAAATGGCTAGATCATAATTACCTTATAGTAACAAAGGATTGCTACACCTGCAGATGCAGTAGAATAGGCCATAAGGATCAAATCTATTATTGGATATCCCATGATTTTCACAAGTTGTAGCCCCGAAAATAGGTCAAACCTGCCCAGGTTCATAATAATGTTGCTATGTTTACAAATAAAACTCAGGAACTAGCAATTCCAAGGGTTGGTAGACCAAAAATATTGTCCACAAGATTTTAGACTGAAGGTTATAATATCTAAGAATTTCCTCGCTCAAGGTTCAAGGGAGGTACCTAGACTCTTTACTTTCCCTACGGGACCCCTTCTAGAGACACTTACAAGAGGAGTTGTGCAAGTCTTTACCTGCTATTGCACCTCTTTTTTTGTAGTAAAGTATAATGCTTTCCCAAATACTAAAAATGCGTAATCTACTTAATATTGTTATATTTGTAAGATTCATGAGTAGCCCCCAGGAATTGTAAGACTCATTGATTAAATTTGGGGATTACAACAATCTCATACAGAAATAAGATTTCCATTACTCGGAGAATCCAACCTTTTAACAAACTAATTCAAAATATATACAAAAGGAGAAGGAAACTAAATATAGAATTAGAAAGTTAATTCCTAAATTTATGCTAACAATCTGACAGCTTTGTAATATATCCTAAATGAATTCAACTACATTCTATCCTATTTCTAACTTAACTCTTCCATTGACAGCAAAGCTAACTTGATCTTTCCAGAACTAGTTCATTAAATTGATTACCACTAACCTAAACATATGGAGATTCAATTAAGGGAAACCCACTCCCTTTTGCAAAATTTATAATCTTAATTTTTGAATGGGCACATTTTTTTTAAGAGTGATTCCCCTGCATCATTTATCCTTAGTAAAAGATCTAGAGTAACCTTGGTAAGCAACACTACAACTTTGGGAGAAGAGAGGTCTGCAGTGCTTTGGAGCATAACCCAATTGTCAAAGAAAGAGCTAGTACTAATTTGCCAAGTGTGAGAGGTGTGAGTACCTCTTAAATGCATACTAATTTGCCATATGTGAGAGGAAGTGATGTTTTAATTTTGCTAAAAAATTAATGACGTATTTTTTATGTTTATCTATTTCTATAAGTTGCTGTTAATTTTTTCTTAATTTTTCTAGAGGTTGTTAATGAAAGTGGTTTCTAAACCCAAATTTTAATTGCAAGTAATATGGATATGGTGGGTGTATATTGCATAATGTTAGAGGGTGTCATTTATGATTTGTGTTATATCTGGAAACCTACATCCATTTTTCAACACTGCTCACAAGTGTTTGTCGATCCCAAGAGTTGATACACTCGATGTTTGTACTTCATGTATAAGTCGATGTGATCAGGTGGCAATGTTGTTAATCAATCCAAGTATGCATAAAGAGTAGATTTCAATTCTCATTATGCTACCCCATGCAGTCGATCCTAGAGTTGATACAGGACTCGATGCCTTCTTATGAAAGAAAATATTTGTTAGAATATTTCTATTGAGGGCAATTCTTACAAACCTTGGTGCCATGATCAATTTTATCTCTGGGTGCCTATTTCATCAATTTTGCCTATATATCAATTTCATTGCTTAATTTTCTGTTTCACCTTTGCATTTGCTGCTAGGAGTTGATTGTTTCAGACAGGCCCAAGCACCTTGCATAATTTTATTTTTTGACAGAAAAATGGCAGAGCAAAGTCAGAGATTAAAATTTGTGAAATGGCGTCAGTTGCACCAGCCGGTGGATCGAGGACAAGGGCATATAATCCACGGAGGGACAATGTGAATCCAAAGAGAGTCTCTCTAGATGGCGGACCGTGGATCCACGATGTTCTACCTGTTCAGCAATCTAGGAAGCGCATTCTTCTTTCCAATTTGACAAATTAGGCATCTTCCCAAGCTAAACATGGCGTTCCCCATAGCCAGGTGAAAGCATTTTCCAATTTCTGTCCAAATAGGTTTTCAAGTACAACTGCTTCTCATTCTTCAATTATTACAGAGGCTCTACCCATCGATGGAAATTCCTTAGATATTGCTTCGTTGGAGCAGAAAACCTTGGAGAACCTATACATATCAAAGCATCATTTAAATTCAAAACCATTTGAAGGTAATCTTATGAATAAACTCCTTTTTCTTCATCGCTCGTGTGCTATGTGACCAGAAACCTAACCCAGGCGATCATTTCTTGTTTCTGTTCCAATTCTTGTTCCTGCTCCTTGCCTGACCCTATATTTGTCCATTACTAATCAAATTTAAATGTATAATATAGAGGGTGTTAGGGGAGTTGTTTTTTATTCCCCATCCAGGGTTCATTTCTTGTTTATGTCCCATTCTTGTTCTCGCTCTTGTCCTGGCCCTATTAAAGTGCATTACCAATCAAATTTGTATGCATAATATGGAGGGGGTGGGGGGGAGTTCATGCTTCTCATTACCCCAAATCCATTAGACCTATTTGTTGTTCCATTCCTTGTTTCCCATTTCTAGAAACATAGTTCTTACAATTTGAAGGGTTTTAAAAAAAAAATTCACTATTCAATGTGATCTGCAATTTCTTGTATGGTAACTCTTATAACAATGATACTTATTATAACTTCCACCTATTTGAAGAAAGCACTCCAGTGGCAGCAGGGGTGCAAGAATATAATATTGTTGACATCCACGTAGATAACAGAGATCCTCATATGTGCACATTCTATGCCTCTGATATCTATGACTATCTTCACAACACTGAGGTACTTCCCACCCTTCATGTATTTCATATTTTTATAGGAATAAGATGTTTCAGCTATGCTATGTAATATAGGCAATTCATATGTAATATATGACTGTATCTACTGATGCAGTTCATATGTGAGATATAATTATCACTGCTGGTTTTCTGTCAATAAATGATCAGCCTTTTAAGCACCTACTAATGCCAATTCCAACAAAGAAAACAAAACTACTTAAGGATGCCTAGAAACACCTGCTAGTACATATTACACCAAAGAACGAAGGCTGTGAAGATGCCTAGAAATAAGGTACAGCAGTTTGTTTTACATGCGTCATGATCTATGCTTGCTAAAGCAAAAGCAGGATATATCAGTAGACAAAAAGATTCATGAATCATTACACAACAAAGAAAACATTATAAGAAAGACTAATGTTTTACTCCATGAGCGAATGACTGTGCAGAGAATAATTACATATCATTGTACTCCTCCTTGCACATCGACTTTAGTAGCAAATATTTTTTCTCTGTCTGGGTCTGCATCCTGCTGTGATTGAAGCCCTGCATCTTTTCTCTCAATGTTTTCCTCAATCACTGTCTTTTTGTCCCCAGCAAACTGAGTGCAAAAACAAGAAAAACAAAAACCTAGAAGAAGTTTGCTAAAACTATATTTGTAACTTCCACTAGTGCAAAATGAGAGATTAGTGACCAAAAAAATGACCAAAATCCGCATATCAATGACCACTTTTGGTTTGGCGATCGCTGGTGGCTAATTTGTGGTCTTTTATTACATGACCAAAATTGGTCATTTTTATTTTGGTCATTTATAGCTTGTTGGTTGGTCATTAATTTGGTCATATATTTGGTCATTAATATGGTCATATATTTGAATCAATGACCAAATATATGACCACATTTGTAACCAAATTAATGACCACATGACAAGCTAGAATATGACCAAATTTGGTCACGTAATAAAAGACCATAAATTAGCTACCAAAACTGATTTTTGGTCATTGATATGCGAATTTTGGTCATTTTTCTGGTCATTTATATCTCATTGTTTGTCTGCATATCTCTCAATTATTGGTCATTTTATTTGTAAATTTTGGTCATTAATCTCATTTACTGGTCACTAATTTAGTCATTTTTGGTCGCTTTATGTATGGTCATTATATTTTAGTAGTTTTAATGTTGTCCATTATTAATCAATATAAATTTTTAATTTGATATTACGTTTAAATTAAAAAAAGAGTCATACATTTATTCTCATCTAATACACATACGAATTATGCAATGTCACATTATAATTAATTACAACACTTGTAAATAATATCTAATACACATGTAAATCATGCAATGTCACATTAATTAGTTAATAATTACAACATTGGTACATAATATAAAGTACAACCATATAAGTTATAAACCACAAATTATATTATATGAAATGTCAAAAGTATTACAATAAATATGAGTTTTCTCAAAAACACATATTAATTTCCATATAACTTTACAGGAAAATCATCACTTTTCAAAATATTACAATGGCTAAACCATCATACTTGCACTTGGTTGCAAAACCATACTTAGATCCCACATCAACAGCTTCAAAACCATACTTAGATCTCACGTCAGCAGCTTCAAAACCACACTTAATAGCTTGAAAGCCTCAACATCAGGGTCTTCATACTGAATGAAAAATCCTCAGTAGTGGGCTCTTCATACTCAATGGCCTACTTATAAGTTAAACTCACTCCTACAAAATCCAATAAAAAAATATCACTTGTAAAATAGAAAAACAGTGAACTGTAAATTAGAAAAACAATGAATCAAATTATTCATCTTGTTCAAGAGCTAACAACAATAACCAAGATCATGTGCAAAATAGAAAAATCTAATCTAACAAATTCAATTTAAGAATTGGTTAAAATTAAACTTGAATGGCTAAATCTGCAACTACTTAGTACCTAAGAAAAGTAAAACTCAGCTCTAAACCAGGAAATGGATTTCAATAGGAAATATAATCAACGAATCCACAAAACAATTATGCTCGACTGCATAGGTAGAAACCTATATACATAGTGCAATCTGTGAAGGAGTTTACCCCTATATGTCATGTGGTTAATGAATGACATGACAACTATGGAAAGTGATGAATGATTTAAGAAAGTCTCAAATCCAACGCCTTAATGAAAAAATGGGTGCATACCTCCTATGCCTTAGTGAGTACGTGTTGGTGCATACCTCCTATGCCTTAGGGAGTACGTGTTGGTGCAGACCTCCTATGCCTTAGTGAAGAAATGGGTGCATAACAAGCATATAGGTATGTATGCACTACTACATTTCCGATGGCTAAAACTGTTTAAAAAAAAATACAAATGCAAAACTCAATCTTCCAAGTAACAAGACATGTCGTGAAAGCTATTTTCAGTCAATCAAAATTATATCTTGAAAAACAATCAAATGCAATGGCTAAACGTACGTGAATAAACACTTCAATGACATAGGAAGAAAAGTTCACATAACAGAACTGAAGGGAAAAGAGAATTGCAACCTTGTCATGAAGGGTAATAATGAACCGCTGCAAGAATAATAATTTTTTCGTGCCTTGATTATCACCTTATGATTCGCTCAGGTAAATATATTGGAAGAAATATATATTTACTCATGTTGATGCTACTAAGTATATTCCCATATTGCAATAGCATGACATGGACATTTAGAGATCTAACGACACCATATTGAGGAATTTCCACACATGCATCCAGTACATGGATGATATCAACAGGAATTCCCTCTTTCTCTCTTCCAAGTACGAAGACCTAATTTAGAGGAAATTGTTTATCATCTCATCAGGAAAACGTAGTACAGATGAAAGCATACAACGGATTATAATTCTTGCAAATAACACCTTGATAAATTTCAAGTGTTTTAACTTCCCATTTTCTGAATCTACAATATATGAAAAGTTACACGAAATTGGAAAATGAAAACAGAGCTTACCGTTTTTCGTGGGAATGAATACCTATTGAGTGGTATACTATTTGCCGTTTGCTCCAATCCCAAAGATGAGTACCCTTCCCTCCTCTTTTCCTTCAAGTATTCTTTAAGGTTCAATTCAGGTACTTCTTGTATTGGAATCCACTTCTCTACTGTGACGCTGTAAAGTAGACATGATTTAATATCATCAATCTGAAAATGTGGTTGTTGCTTTCCTGACTATTTTCTTAGAATCCACTCACCAAATAATGAAATCAATATTACAAATTAAGATAGAAAAAGATGATTTTGTACCTGATTAGCTGGAACTGTTTATCTTGTATTATACTTGCATGAACAATAATTAATATTGCTACTTTAAACACCTACAAGAAAAAGAGTAATTGACACAGAAGTGGGTAAAAGAGACATCGCACACATTTATACTATGATAATCATGAGCATATTCAGAAATATCTAGCCAAGTCATTGTATTTTACACTTCACCTCACAAGTTCGTGCCAATCCTGCAAGATTAGGAACATGTCCTAAAAACGAGGCAACAACGATCAAATCTTGTTGTCCCCCTGTCATTTTGTCCATTTCTTTTATTCGTGACTCTATTGTTGACATCAGCAATTGATCTTCGACCTCAATTTCTATGAGAGGAAAATGCAACAGACTAGTTATTTTAGGAGTCCATAAGGAAAAATGCGCTGGCACTTTTACCTACTAAATGATATTCATGGAAACAAAACCAATAATCATATATAGCCCACTGGAATCAGGCTCTTTCCTTCCATAAAGCCAATCTTTTGAAAATGACAAAAAGACAGATGATTATGGTGCTAAATAATAACTCGATTGATGATGATGGCGTCATTAACATCCCTTAGACCAGCTTGGTCTGTAGGACCCACACAGAGAAAGTGAACAAACAGAACTAGGAAATTAAAATCTTGAAGATTACTTATTTAGACATTTGCTTCAATGTGAGATAAGATTCATAATAAAGTCTCCCAACTTAGTTTGGTTGTATTGATTTCGGATTTTTCAAGAACTAAATTGTTGTTGCAGCCATCAGTATAAGGCTATAAGCACATTTAATATTGTTGTGTTAAGGGCATCTTAAAAGGAATTGAGCTTCGTCTTCAATATCTTCTAAATTGCATTGATTACAGATTATGTTTTCCAAAGGAATTTTCAGAAGTGTCCATTTGCTAGGTTTTCTATGAAGCTCATGCAAGTTAGTTCTTAGTTGAGTGATCATCTTTTTTTCCTTGAGGCTTGCAAACCTTGTTAGGGTAGAAAGGATGACCTAATAGTGGGATATTTGTTTCCTTTATAAAATATAGGGGGGCGGATTTGCAGTTTAGCCTTGTTTACTTTCATTCCTCAAGTTACCAACAAAATTACATTTTAATTGATTCACTACATGTGTTGTTGCAGTAACCAACTTTCAATTCTAATTTGAACTCAAAGTGAGAATGGTATTCCCTTATTCTCCAAAAGGAAATTTTATTAAAGCTAATTGCTGAGACACCTTCCATGCTGCTTCTTAACATGGGAACTTCAAAACAAAAGGAGATCTGGATAAGCCATTTTTTTACTAATTTAGGATTTAACTTTAAAATAACCCACCCACTTATGATTAAAAAGAAATGTATTTTGGTCACCAATATTGCTCCTTTAACTCCTATTTTTTTCAGGTAAATGTTTAAAATTAAACAAAGCAAGGAAGGATATTTTTTGACGGTGCAGATGGACAATGAGAACAGAATCCTGGTGGAATTTCCAGTAAACGTTTTCTATTTCGTTTCAATTTGGGATCGGATGGGTCATGATTCATCAAGGGGCCAGGTTGGCAGGGTGCAGAATGCACTGAGCCCTCGTATCATGTCACTTTGGACAAAATATTTGACAAGCCTTTTATCACAGTAGATCTTGAAGCAGTAGTAGGTTATGTCCTACAACTAAGGGCTTTCAGGCTGATATGGAGTTATAAGGCAATGATCCTTTGAATGAATTCTGCTAAATTACATTTAGAAGATCTGGTGAATAAAGGAGAATGTGAACATTCATTGAAACAACCTGTCTTATGTAAACAGGTGCAGGTTCAACGTCAGCTCTTCAAGTAAGAAATGAGGAAGGTGGTCAGTGTTTTGGTGTTGGAGAAAGGACTTCATACATTAAATCATAATTAGACATTGGAAGGCACACAGATTTGATGGATTGCAAAACAGAGGCAAGATTAGCACCACGTTATGGTGAAGTTGTTATGAACCAATATCATCCCACACTGGTTTGATTTTCTACTCAAGAGGAGAAGTCTCATTCTTGGAAAATTCAATATCAGCTCAGAAGACTTATACACAGAGTTCATTTTTTCTATGTGAGGTTTTTTCCAAGAAAAGTCATGAAACAATCATGCACAGGAAAAACTGATAAAGGAACACGAGAGGTTATCTAATGAAATCTATGGAATAACAAACAAACAAAAATTATGCTCTTGATGGTGGTGAAAGTACAGGTGCTCATGACAAGGAATCTATCCACCAAAGCTTTCCAGGAATCTCACCTGGCCCCATCCACATGAAACAACTCCTTTAGAGTCCAATCAACCCATTAGGAGCAAGCATGTCACAAGCGGGAATTGAACCTAGGTGGGGAGGATAACACTCCCCTTTAACCACCCAAGATGGACCCCATTGACAATACAAATAAAATCTAAAATGTATACACTCCTAGAAATTCATAATGAAAACAAAATGTTACACGACTAATTTGTAACTGTGTATGGCTACATTGCATTGCATGCATGGAAATGCAGTCAAGATAATTTGAAGTTATAACTCCTACTATGTGATGGTTTCTTCATCAGGATTAAGATGTAACTAGGCTCATAAGAATTAACCTTTCCAGATGTCTTTTCTAATCACCAACCAATTGTCTTTGCAATTTTGTAGGAGCAGACTTACCAGCTCCTATCAAAACAGCCTACAAGCTTAATGTCTCTCATCTAAGATGCCCAACATAACTCAACAGCATCAACTTGATTTTAAATTGAGTACCCAAGGCCAAAACTGATTCGAGCTAGAATAAATGGTGGAATGATGCTATTGACAAAACATCGTCCCCTTCTTCTAGGATATGGAAAACAAGACACTGCTACTAGCAGGCACACAGGAAACGCAGAGACCAAATAAATGGCTTTGGTGAAAGACAGAAGTACAGCCATTCAATGAGAATTTGCAGGCCAGAGCTCCAAATATTAGACAGGCAATACAAATTGCAGAGGCTCTCAAAGTAAAAGGTGCCCATATTTGATCTTAACGGCATTGGCTCAAAGTTAGTGACAAGCACTCCAAGCAATTATTCAAGGCCTTGGCTACTAAACAACCTCTATTAAAAAAGATAGAGGACCACATAAATCGACAAATCCAAAACCTACTATGATGTCATCAACCATGTCAAAACTACACCAAGGACTCCGCCACCCAATTGGAGCTAGAGGTCATGGGTTACTCGTATTGCAGACTTGCCACATTTCCAGTCTGACTGCTTGAGTGAGAACAACATTTCTTTTGGGCAGATTTGTGGGATATAGTTGCATGTTGCTAGAAAGAGTATGGAGTATGGTCTGCTCCCCCCCCCCCATCCTCCCAATAGATAATCAGTTATGGAGTTGGTTAAGCTCATCCCCCAGGGGGTCATGTTCAAAATGAGCATTGTAATGTCAGAACTATTTTCGAGGGATAAGGAGTGAAGATTTGGTCATCCCTTGCAGTGGTATGGTTCACACAGGCTTTATTCTTCATTGCATTGATGGCATCCAATATCCCTTGCAAGATGGGTTTCAGTTGATCCAAAATATAGGTGAGTGAATAGACTACACAGCATCTAGTCCATTCAGCTTTCGTATAAGCTGCAAGTCTTGGCATGGCTTGTCATTTACCAGGGGACCCCCTCTAAGTCTAGATTGGCAGAGTAGGATTTCTAATGGACTTTACTTTGTTTGCCACCATTCTGAGATGGTGAAACATATTTTTGGGAATGTCATTAGGATTTGGCAGTGCTCGAGAGTCTGCTCTATTTTCCCTGTAGGTTACATTTTTACCAAATTGTTAGTTCTTTGCCTGCTTTTTGTACCATGAGGCATGATAAGGTGCATCACCAGTTGTTGGCTAAGGGTGCCTTACCGATAAAAGATGCTCAATCTTTAGCTCCAGTAGATTATTCAGATTTTATTTCTGAATTAGTAGCCTTACGGAAGAGGATATAAGCTCCATTGTATATACCCTCCACCTTTTGATTTGTTGTTTGTATATACTTTTATGTAAATATATGATGCATTTTTAACACAAATAGTAAAAATAAAGACTGACATTGCTCAAGCATTTATGCACGACTAGAAAATGGTTTTTCATGCCCAAGAGATATCTAAGGAGCACAAGGAAGCAATTCAAACCTGCCAGGATGTGGTTCCAAATTAATTTAATCTATGTAAATGGCCAAATGTGACCCACAACTCTCCTTGGATGAAATTGTAGAACCTCTAAAGGTAATCGGTGAATATAACTCACCATCCATGTACATTTTATAATGCCGCAAGGAATTTCACAAGGCCTGATCTCTATAAAATATAGCCGAAAGCCTTAGGGAATCAGTCATGGCAGAGATGATTCACAAAGAGGATATAAAAATGATACCACAAGGAGGAAATCCTAAACAAATTTCAAGCTGAGCTGGTTCTCTATCACATTACCTAACATTTCATACAAGACTTTACTCAAGTCACTGACAATGAGGATTTAGTACATTTCAACTCACATTGTGAGGATGGCCTCAAAGGAATTTGATAGTAAACTATGGGAGGAGTGAAGGCAATTAATAATGGATTTATGACAGTCCATGACAATGATATGGGGGTCTTAAACAAGTTTTTGTGCCAGTAATAAGTCTTCATGCTCATGATTTGTGAATATAATCATGTGTATGGACGTTGTTAAGGTCAGATTACCTCATATTTTGCTACAAGTTAAGGGTTGTGAGGATAGTTTATAACAACATACTAGTTTAAGGGAACCTCACCATCTTTCCCATGAGAAGCATGCCTGCAAAGAGCATAAATCGGATAAATTCTTTGAATTACCGTCAGTTATGCAAGGTGCTGAAGATGAGCTAGCTGAACCAGGCTCCACCATACGAAGCCCAGTGATAATATCATACAACAAACTCTGCAAAATTTACCAAAATATCAGAAGAAATATATAACAAGTCAACCACGCCTTTAGTTTGTCTTAAGAATACCCCTCCTTATTTAGGAATATTTATGAATTATATTCTGCTTAAAATCCTCAAATTCTGAACCTATCAATTCCAGACCTTTATTTTATTCTCCTTCTAACACTATGCTACCTTTGAGTGGAAAAACGAGTACAGGCTTCATAAATGGTAGGGCATTTAGTAAACAATACATATTTTGGAAAAGGCACTTTCAATTTTTAGGAAATGGGGAAACAATGCAGTCACATAAAACATCAAAAAAGAAATTCACAATGAACACAGTATGAATACACAAAAATTTACTGTATATATCGGACAATATTATATCACAAGGTGATTACATCTAACAGATTAGGCCTTGTCCATACATAAACAACAATTAAGTTTTAATAAAATTTAAAAAAAAAAAGCAAAAAACTGAGAACACAACTCCACGGCCAACTTGGTAAAGAGTGGCCTTTTTGATGATCTTTGCTCTATATGCTAGCACTATAAGACAGTGATGTATATTTTCTAATATTGTTAGTTTGTAAGGAAAGGTTGGAAGTTTCTCCAAGTTTAGTGCTCAATTCTTCTCTAGGTAGGATTAGGTGGGATTTTTAGAGGGTGGCCCTTTTCAGTGATTCTAGTTATTTGGTTCATACATCTTTTCTTTGGATTGGGAAGTACCTAAGGATCTATGGCCTATTTACCCTTTGGAAGATCAAATGTATTGATATGTTTTCGATCGTGAGTTTAGTTCTTTGTCTGCTTTCTGATGCATATGGAGGGATGATGTATGTATGCAATTTTTGGTCAAACGTTCCTTGTTGATAAAGGATGCCAAATCCCTAGATGTTGTAACATATTCTGATTTATTTCTTCATTAATAGTTTTGAGGAAGAAAATATAAGTTCCATTGTATACCCTTTCTCACTTTTGCTTTACGGATGTAAATATATTTCTGCAAATATATGGTGTATTTCAAAAAAAACTATAGTGACTATTGACAGACTAAGGCTCACAGTATAAACAAAAATGATTTAGAGACTACATCAGTAAAATAACACTAAAAATAATACCATCTCCATTTTAACATCAGACATTTCCCATCCCATTAGGAGAGAGTACTAGCTAAAACAAATACTTACCTGCTTGTATAACCAGTTGAATAAGAAATAAATACTCACTGCAGGTAAAGATATAAAATTTCTTTGGGTGTTTGATCCACAATTGACACACCCATAGCTCCTACTTCCAATATGATTTTGAGAGGTGTTGTACTGGACTGTGTCCTGCTTTGTACTTGGAAAACTGACTCAACAGCATTTGTTTCTTGTGCATTTTCTTTAGCAGTATATATTTTTTGAGGATTTCTTTTGTCATCAAAAAACCTTACAACCTTGATATCGTGAACTTCGATAACACGAATGTAGATACCAGTAGTAACAGATCCATCTTGGGGATAAAAATCACCAACTTTATCAATATCCACTATCAAAATGCTAGATATAGCTGTATGTTCCACAAGGACATCAAGCAGGTGCTGACCATAAGGGTCCTCCCAAGCAAAATTCATAGTTGATAAAGGCTTTAAGAGCTACCATGCATCATCATCCAGTCCAGACTGGCGATGTTTGATCAGCTTCATATTTGTACGGTTCTCTATCCTGCAAAATTAATATTCATATGAAGCCTTATGGAAAGATACTAAACATTTAAATGTAAGGAGTCAAAACTACCACAGTGTATACCTGAACAGTGAATAGCATTACCTAAAAGGACCATTATTTGATCCTAGATGAAACACAATCAATAATCTTGATCCCTCCTCATAACCTCGAATTTCAGCTCTTAAAAATTGTCTCATACCATCTTCTTGCCGCATCACCACACTAATGGTATCCTCTTTGATAGCAAAAGGATAAGACCAATTTGTATTCTCCAATTGAACCTGAAATTTTGGAGTTGTGTAGTTTCTCAAATCAAGAAATTATAACTTAGAGAAACAAAAGTCCAGCCAAGACACTAACTTATCTACAACAGGGAACAATAAGAGAGAGATTATTTTGAATATGAAGCTGTAAGAAAGGGTATAGCTCAGGAAAGATAGAATTTAGTGTTACAGATAATGTGAAAGTAACATTTTCCATGATTATGGAGAATCTGAAACAGGGTAACCATGTTCAATCATCCTCGTTTGACCTTCCATATCACTAAATAAATCATGAAAAGAAAACACACATCTGTAATTACAGTTATGACTTCCTAAGAAGCATTAATGACAAATTATGGCATATGGAACTGAATGCATGCATGATTACAACTATTCATTGGCATATTACCTGTAAATTTTATGGTTCCTCTGTATCAGCCATGCAGTATGCTACCCTCCAGTCTGATGCATTAAGAGATTTTGGTTGGTGTTTTTTGTTTAGCTTAATATACATACATTGGCCAGTTCCATTTATGAATGTCATGTAGGGATGAACACAAATAACCTGCCAAGAACACCAATTAAACTATTAATGCCTCCAGGTATTCCAAATAGTACAAAATAAACCTATGTAACCTGAGCAGATACCTTTGTTGGGGCAGACTGATAGGGACATGGTTTTTTTGAAACAAATAACCTTATACTATGGTCATTTCCATCATGTGCTTTAAGATCTACCGAGCCATCTTGAAGGAAACACAGTAGATTTTCTTTAGACAATAACTTAGAAAAGCTTAAAAGCAAGCATACGTAAATATGAATTACCATCACGACCTTACCAAATCACTAAGAGGAGAAAGTTCCATAGCAAGGCTAAAACATTGATTGCCAGAATCACTCAATGCAATTGAAAGCCCCATAGATTTAGGAACAAATGTTGAAATCATAGTGCAACTAGTCTGCATTTCCTCCTGATTGATTTGTTCCAAAATCTTTCCATTACCAGCATTTATACTAGATGTTAATCTCCTGGTATGGTCCATACCAATGAACCTAAGTTGCAATGGAGGACATCTGACACATTCTAGACAGTAGGGTGTGTAAATTCTAAGAATCTTTGCAACTCTATCCTTCCCATCTTTATTGTGTTCAAGAATAACTTGAACTATTCTGCAACAGTCCACATCAGATATATCAAACTGAATCATAAAATTCCTTGTTAATATGCACATGCTCATTTTATTCCACCATAAACATCTTAGCTCCATTGTTCTTAGACCATTAAAGTTAACACTTGATTTCATATGCTTACAATTAGTTCACCCATTTTTGTCACGAAAGAACAATATTAATGATCTGTAAATAGCTAGCTGACCTGCTAGAATATGAATTCTTCAACATTAGGTATTGAGCCAGCTCCTTTGTTGGATGTGAAATTAGAGCAACCTCCTTCAAAAACAGCCATGACTTCATAAATACATTATCATAAAAAAAAAGTTCAAATGACAAAAATTGAGGCATTAAAATAAACAAGAACAAAATCTGCTAAAAGCAACATACATGTATTGGCTTCCAGCCACCTTGTGGAATCAGAGAAAAGTAAAGAGGGTTCCGAAGATCAGCAGAATAAACCTTAATTGTTTCTCCAGATTTGACCACCCCCCTATAGAGAACAGATAATTCACCCCCAGAAAGCTTTTCAAGAACAGAAAACTCAGATGATACTGGAAGAAAGCTAATTAAAGTTAATGGAGCAGTAAGTACGAGTTTCCAGTCCCTTATGGGGTCCAAATGAACATCCTTTCCGATTTCAGTAGCCTCTACACTCATACAAAACCATAAACCATTCCTGTGAGTTGTTGCATTAGCCTCTTGTGCAGGGGTGTACACAAGTTCCTCAGTTTCCATGAGCAAAGAAACAGATATACAGGGCATACTCACATGCTTTGGAGCACTGTCATGTCTTCCTCTATAATTCAATACATGGCTCCAAATATATTCATCCACACCATTTAAATTGCATGGTTTAAATTTCAAAATATAATTTGGACCAACACGACCCAAACATTCTACAGGTAAAGGAGTTACTTCTCCTTCCCTTAATATCCCTACAGAAAATGAGTGTCTTCCATCATTGGATATATGATGTCTTATCCGTATCCATCGCCCTCGCCTGACAAAGGTCATGGGACCTTCAGGATTAAATGATGGTGGCCAGTTTAGATCCCGAAAATCAAATGCATATGCCCAACCTTCAGAAGAAGATGAGCTTGTGTTATCAATATGCCAATCACTAGCCCACTTCCAGCTAGGTGGCAATTGAATTTCTGGGAAGTCCTATATCATCTAAGACAAAGTAAGCATACGACAACAAAAACCCTGTGGCTGGATGAATACATCCTCAGTTGCATGTCCAAACAGTGCTGGAATGAAGGTTTTTGGGGCAATCTGTAATACATAATCTGATTGTCAATAGAAACTTCACCTGAAATAAGATCCAATGCTCATCACTAGAATTTGAAAAGATATCATAGTTTTATGGTAGAGATTTATTATTTTTATTACAGCTCAGATCCAATTTCATTTCATTAAAGACTTTTTGAACATTAATGCCTAACAACAATCTACATTAACAAAGTAGAATACAAAGATCTGTACATACTACAAACAATATACTGATAATAAAATATGGCCCAAAGAAATTAACTATTTTCAATAAAAGAATTGTGAAGGCAAGGTAAATTACTCTTGAGCTCAAATGATTAATGATCAATCACAATACCAAAAAGAGAACTTAGAAGTTCGTATAGTACAGAAAAAATTTCTTAAATGGACAAACCTGCGTAGCATTGAGGTCCATTATATCAAAAGTGGCTTTCTTCTGGATGACACGCCACATGTACTGGACAGCTACTTTGACCTGATATCAAGAAACACTATGCTGGATCATAAATAAAGCATTGCATTCAAAATTTAAATGGTTCTATAGACCAGGAAATAAATTCTAGAACAATCCTGAAAAGTGTAAGACGTTGTGTATTTACTTAAATTATAAATAGTTACTAAATTATTGTAAAATCTTGGTTTGGCTAAAGAAACTAAGATAATTCTCAAGACAATGCTCTTGTAATGATTCATGTATTGCAACATACCTGGGCTCACCAGGACAATTTTAAAAAGAAAAACATTTCTGATAGTAGGCTGTGCTTCTTGGGAAATAGTACCTTGCATTTGAATTTTTAGGATTTTGAATTTATCTGACAGAGGAAGTTCCATCAGAAGCTCCATTATGGATTGGCTTGCCTTTACAAGTTTCCTAACAATGTGTATATATATATATATGACAATGATATGAAGAAGATTAGGGATAAGATAGGCACTTCCTGCTAGCCTTAAAAGATACAAGGAGAATGGATTCAACAGCCTGTGCTAGGATTTCTCGACTTGGTAAAAGCGATTACCAAAAGCTATTTCCTTGAACTTTTGAGACAACACTTCCCAAAACTAGACTCTGAGAAGGCATATTTCAAGCATAGTTATTGTCATGTATATTAGAAAATTGTGAAAGATTGTGACAAGGCACCTAAAAGAAACAACATGAAAAACATGAGCTTTTCAAAAGAGTTAATGATTTTGCATTAAAGGACCAAAATTTATCAACAGAGGTTGTCGGTTCAGGTAACCTCAACATGCTTAAACTCCCGGAAGAGATGGAAAAGGGGAAATGAGTGTTTGTCATTCAAGAGGAAGGAAATGTCAAGAAATGAAAGGAGAATCTTTCCTGAGATAGTGATTCTTCTGTGTTTTTTTCCATTTTCTCTCTTGGGTCTTTGTTTTTCCACTTGTGCACTTATCAAATGGGGATAGGTATCCATAGTGTACCCTTTTTCAAATGAACGAAACACCATCGTAATTATTTTAATTCTACCCCTGAGCCAAGTCAACCTGGGCTTGGATCAGTAACTAAACCAAATCCATCCTTTATTCACACTTAAGTTGGACAACAACACTATTAAAAGACACGAAAACCTATAGGTATCCCTAGTGTACCCTTTGTCAAATGAAGGAAACACTGCTGCACTTATGTTGGTTCTGCCCCTGAGCCAAGTCGGCCTGGGCATGGATCAGTACCTCAAGCCAAAACCATCCTTTACTCGCACTTACATTGGACGGCAGTCCTGTTAAAAGACACCAGCATCCTAGTATACCTTTCACATGTGGGTGACAATTGCTAATAGTGGAGATTCAGTTTTGCATTTGGAAACACCATAATTCTCTGATTTATGATGGGTCTCCCCACTTAGATCTCAATTTTTATTTTAAAAAAATGTAGTTCGCTTCTGTTTTGTTCAGATATGTGCATAGGAGAACAAATTTGAACCGGACTGAACCATTTGATCGGGCTTTTGGAGCAATGGAGATCTACCCAGACTTCCAAATACCAACCAAAAACCCCCTTTACAGCCAATAGCCTAAAAAAAAATTGTACAGATCTAACAGGGAGGATGATCTATTAAAATACACCAAAAACCTATAGGTATCCCTAGTGTACCCTTTGTCAAAAGAAGGAAACACTGTTACACTTATGTTGGTTCTGCACCTGAGCCAAGTCAGCCTAAGCATGGATCAGTACCTCAGCCAAAACCATCCTTTACTCACACTTACATTGGACAGCAGTCCTATTAAAAGACACCAACATCCTAGTGTACCTTTCACACGTGCCTGACAACTGCTAATAGTGGAGATTCAGTTTTGCATTTGGAAACACCATAAGTTTGTGATTTATGATGGGTCTTCCACTTAGATCTCAATTTTTATTTAAAAAAAATGCAATTCACTTATGTTTTGTTCAGATATGTTCATAGGCGAACAAAGTTGAACCAATCTGCTGAACCATTTTATTGAGCTTTTGGAGCGATGGGGATCTACTCCAGGTACTACCAAATACCAACCAAAAAACTCCTTTACAGCCAACATCTTAGAAGAAGCAAAGAATTGTACAGATCTAACAGGGAGGATGATCTGGGAATAGGAAATCCAATAATAATGAGCCCCCCAGGATGACAAAAATGGGGTCAGATCTACCAGCAGACAATCCACAATGGCAAGGCCAGAGTTGGAACAGAAAATAGCAGGGTGGCCCACATCTTCCAGATGAGGAGAAAATCCAAGCAAAGAAGGCAGTTACGGTAAAAGCATTGTTGGAATCATTGCGGCAGGGTGGTGAATAGAACTCTACCAGTTGTAAAGAGACTTGGGCTCTCGTGGATCCTTTAAATGATTCTGTTTTTATTTCGTGACTGATTTTTGCCATTGAAGGTTTACATTCGTATTGACTCACTTTAGTTCTGTACTTTGGGCTTGGCCCTGCTTTAGAAGTTTGTTTTGTTATTTAGTTATAGTTACTTGTTTGTATATGTAGCTCCAGCAGACTAGTGGTTCAGGATATTAACTACAAGGTTGTCCCTTTGATTAATGCAGTGTGTGATTTTTCCCATATCCGCCAGAGTCAGGAAGATTTTGATGTCGTGTGTGGGTAATTTCTTTTTCGGTTAGTTTCCTCTTATCACAATACAACCAACAACGTGACCTGTTCCTTACCAATCCAGTCCACAGGCAGGATTAGCTTCCTCTTATCACAAAACGACCCCCATCGGGAGGATTAGCTTCCTCTTATCACAAAACAACCACTATTGGGACCTATTCTATATCAATCCGTTGTAACACTCAACTTGAAGACCTTTGGCTAGGTAGCCACGGGTAGGGGGGGTTCTATTCCACCAAATTCACTCAAGACTTGCAACTGATCCCGACAACAAACACAAGCACAAGCGAAAGCAATCCCAGTTGACGTATGTGGGTATTTTTTTCAGTTAACAGAAGCACAAGAAAAAAGATACGCTCAAGTTCATCTTCCATGTAAATGGCATCATGTATCCATTGGGATTGATTAGCCAATACAGGTTCATAGACCATTCCGTGACAAAGGTTACCATTAATCAACCATAATCGATAACTGAAATTGGAACATCGCACTTTGATTTCATTACCACCGAAAGCAGCCTCTGATACTTCCCCTTTATATACTGAACTTCTTTTGACTATAGATTACTACTGCAATTGCCTCCATCATTTACAGTCTCCCTTCAAATTTGAGGAAGCTTAGAATAAGAAGATTGGGACCAGTGGCATATCATGTAAAATGTAACCAACACAAAAAAAGACCAAATGCAAGAAATAAAAACAAACCCCAAAAAGAGGGTAAAGAGAGGAATAAGTGTTAGTACCTCCACATAATATCCAGTGCCTATGTCAATGAGGAATTTGTGAGCATCATCTAGAGTCCCAGGAACATACAATGATGCTATCAGAGGGACCAACATTTGTTTTCCTGCAACAAAAAGGAGTTACCGAACTTCAATATTTAAATATCAGAAATAAATTGTATTTATAATCCTCATTCAGCATTCGAGAAAGTGGGAACCCTTTGAATTCCTCGAGTAGAAGTGGGAATAAAGCATTGGATCAAAAACGGGTGTAAGGGGATATCTTAAATAGTAATAAATGCATAGATAAAAAAATGCTCAGGATATGTAGGAGAAACCAGCAGGGTGTACGGATAGACTGTGGAGAGCCTTGGAATCCATTTCATAATGAACAACAACAGTCCTGATCCGGTTGAGGGAGTCTTGAAGAACACCCACTTCTCCATCCACCTGTTCCTTCACTTGCTTCACCTGCTCCACCGTCAACTTATTCAATTCCTCTTCGATCGCTCCTCTTCCCTGATCTGAAGAAGCCATGCCTCCTGCATGCCTCCAAATGCCTGATTGCTTTTGCTTTTAATTTTACTGAAAGAAAGACCGCTTTGCTTGCAACCTTTGGGGTTGTCTTGTGCAAAACTGAACTAATTCTATGTTTCCTTCTAAACTTAAAATCCAAAAATATAAAATGTGATGTAATAGCTACCCATTCTCACATCTCTATGTATATCATATATATAGAGAGATAATACCTAGTACCAACCCACTCTCATATCTCTATATATATCATATATCCAGAGATTTATCTTAATTCAAAAGGGATTAACTAGAACACAGCTTTGAGGTATAAGGTGGATGTAGGTTGTATCTAGGTTGGGTGGTTGTTTGTTTTAAGGAGGTTACCGGGTTAAGCTCCTTGTAAATGTTAGTGTAGAGTATACTTTACTTTATGTTTATTTTATTTTATTTTTAAATATATATTTTTATTTTTTAATTATTTTATAAATAAAGAGGTATATAAAGTGTTTTATATGGAGATGAGGTGGTGGCTAAGTGTTGGATATGCGACGACACTTTCCATGTTAAATAGTTGACCAGTTAAAATTGTTAAACTACACTAATGTGGTGTCGTGAATTAAAGTTTTATTTTTTTTAACTTGTTTTGTTTTTTAAATTTGTTTTATTATTATTATTATTATAATAAATATATAAGTTAATTTTTTTCTTATATATATTATTAGTATATAGTAAAAAAAATACTTAGTAACATTTTCTTTTTAAGTTTATAATACAAATTGTTTAATAATTAATATTATTTATATATAAAATATTTAAAAACAAATGTATATAGGTATATTTGTATAGTTATTATCAAATATATAAGCCATAGCTCACCGTTAGGACATTGTCATAGATAATTTGGTGTCAACAATGGAGTTGTGACACATGAGGAGCTTTACAAATTACTAGGTTCTAGGGGTCTTTGAATCCATGTGCACTCTTAGAATTTAGTAAAATGTAGAAATTCATTGTCAAAATTGTAATTTTCCATTGCCGAAGATCCCCAACTAAAAATGACCAAATAAATGACCAATTGTTATGTGGTCATTTTTAGTCTAGATATCCCGTGACCAAATTTGGTCATTTATCTTGGTATTTTTTAGTTTAGTTTTATCTCGTGACCAAAAGAGGTCATTTATCTTGGTATTTTTTAGTTATCCCAATTAAATTTATCAATTTTGGTCATTTATCCCTTGAAAAAAATTGTGGTGACCAAAATTTTTGGTCTCCTGGTCACTAATCTCTCATTTTGCACTAGTGTTCTCTAGCCAAATGTGGAATTAATGCCAACATGGATCTAATATATAGTTGGATCAGACCTCCTTTTCCATCAAGTTTGCCTTTATGTCAATGACTGGATCTGGCCTTTTTAGGTACTGTTTAACTATTTTATTACCTGTACATGAATAGAAACAAGGAACAGCATGACACCAATAGTTCTACTCCATTGCAACATCATCATAAAACTAGACCAGAATACTTACTACAGTGCTCAACTTCTTCTCTGATAAATAGATTGGGCATTCTCTCAACGTGAGGCCTAGATAACTTGGAAAGTAGAATAGGGCCAAAACCAGTGTACCTAGAATTTCTCTTCAATTATTAGGAGAATAAAGCCAAAGTCAAGATGAAGAAACAAAGTGGGATATGTTGAATCCCTGGGTGGACACGTGTGCCACTCCACTGATCCCATAGTGACTAGAATGACCAGTGGGTAGCTTATGCTGGGCCTGGTGGATGGAATGGTAAACTAGAAACTCCTCTTGTACCATGTAAATTATCAGAATGTTGCTGCTAATATTTCTATGAGGAATTTCAATCTCAAATTCCAATTTTCTCTATGTATTTGGTCATTTCCTGAGCTAGATCCTCACATGTTGGAAGTTGGAAATGGCCAATTGAGCACCGAGGAATACCGGTCACACTTCAACATATGAGCTTTAATGAAGGTAAGAAAGGGGGTCGAGTGTAAGATGTAATAGTCTTTGTTAGAAATTGACAGAGATGTTATAATTGTAACATTATGTAAACTTATGTAACATTAATTTACTTAGAAGTAATAAGTATAAATTAAAAAGTAATCCTTGGTATATCCTCATTCCTGCAAACAACTTTAACCCCAAGATAAAAACCATTGTTCGAGCAGTGCCTTTTTCTTAAGGTTCATATAATACCTAAAACTGGCTTGAGAAATCTTCCCATGAATTGAATTATCGTTTGCAAATGATGATATGTCCTCATTCCTGCAAGCTACTTTAAATTAGCTCTTGCCTTCAATTCCTTCATATTTCATGTGAACAGAGATAAAAATAGTGTGTTTGTTTCCATATACTGGAAAATGCCACTGACTGTTACTAGTTTGCAAGAAACCATTTTTTCTATAGAATGGTGATCATATTCCATGTGAAATATTATAATCTCCTACCCAAGAAAGCTACCTGCATGAATAAAAACATAATATAATTATCAGGAAACTTATGACCATCCAAAAATAATTAATATGAAGACTCCTTCATGGAAGTTCAAAATCTGATAATCATGAAGATAATAACAAGGTCATATATATAAGAATAACAAGGGCATGTATGTATGAATATTCCAAGTCCAAAATAACAATATAGGCTAGCCCCTCTACAAAATAATATGGACGTTATCCAGTATCCTAGGGCTCTTTCTGAATCTTGACCAAACTAGATTTATATATTTGTAAAAACAATGTAAAGATTTGATCGCTGGAATTACAAAATCTGAGATAAGATTGAAATCCCTACACTTATATGAGCAAGTGTGCTCTATAATTAGTAATCTGAACGCATGTAGGATTCTCTGAACAGTATTGTTTATCATGATCAATACAAAACTATATGAATTTAAAGGGGTTAACCCAGATTTACAGATTTCAATTTATTCATGGTGCACAATATATTACATCACGGTGCACAATAGAGAGTATAGAGTATAGAGTATATGTAAGAAAAAACATGATGAAATAGAAACAAAAACAAACAATGTCAGTTGAAAGCATTCCATAATGTGTCGTTTTTTCAACTCCATGTGATGCTTTAAATCTTGTATGGTTTTATGAGAATCTGGTCATATCATTCTTCACACATTACCACTATAATTAGAAGGACGGTGCTGTGGACATTGACCCTGCAAATTTTGATTTCTTGTATGTTGCATCTATCGGGAGAATCCATCACCATTTTTTTGCTTATTTAAGTAAAACCAGTAGGGGAGTTGGTGAAGAGAACCAACTATTTTATCAGTCGCGCCATAATAATTGGTGAATGGGGAGTTGCTAAAGAGAACCAACTATTTTATGAGGAGTTGGTGAATGAAATGAGCATGGGAATATTCAATATTAATACAAAAGTTGGAATCACTATTATCATTATCATCTAATGTTGATTTGATGATGAATTCAGTGACATAACCCAATAAACTAATAAAAGTCACATTGTATTGCATCGCAATCAGCATGGGGCAGTAGGAGATATGAAATATGTACAGCAAGCAAGCAACAATCCTATAATTTGCAATGTGTGGGCGGTGTCCCAGAAAAGTAAACATTTTGCAAAGTTTAAAAATGTTTTAAAAAAAGAAGGTTTTTAAAATATAATTGAAAATATAGTTTATTTATGGAATAGTATAAGATTATAATGTTCTAAGATCTTTAGTGTTTTAATAATTATAATTTTTTAATATTTTAAATAGTTAAAAAATTTTTGAAACACATTTTTTTCACATAACATGTTTTAAATAAAAAAATTTAATTATAATTATAATATAGTCAAATTGAAAAACGCCATATTTAAAAATATATTGAATTTCAGGAACATAATTTCATTAACATGCACACTGATTTTTTTCTTTGCATAGGTTTGAGTATATGGTGATCCCTCTCGGCGCTTGATAGAGCCTAGGATTTGGATCTACTCTAGTATTATACATCTCTGTGATAACTGCTAAACACAAAAGAAGGCTAGAACGAAACAAACAGAATTGGAAAAAGAGCAAAGTAGAACAGAGCAAAACAAAGAATACATAGTAGAATTGATGAAGAGTAAATGAATTCATTTCATTTTCTATATAAAAGTGTGCTACTTGCAATTAATAATTTGACTATCTATTTTTAATATTCTGTATTATCATTGTCTCATGCTGGATGATAATCAGATCTAATATCCTCCAGGCACCTCTGCTGATTGGATGTGATATAAGGTCCACAACTCCACAAACTATAGAGATTCTAGGAAACAAAGAAGTTATTAATGTCAACCAAGGTCAGATTTATAAATTTGCAAGAATACTTTTGATGTATATGTTTCAAGGTTAACTTTGTTAATTGACATCTATGAATTCTATTGGATTTGTGTAGATCCACTAGGAGTTCAAGGAAAGAAAGTCAGCCAGTAGGGGGACATTGAGGTATGAATTATTTTTTAGGTTAAATATTTAGATTCTCTAAAGATTAATTCAATATCCAAATTCTGTAATTTCATACCCTTTGTACTGTATTTACAATTTCAATGTTTGTATGTTGTCTCTTGTGCCTTCTATTTTCAATATATGTTTTGTAAGTCTGACCTATTTTCTTTCTATATAAACTTGAATATATAAATGACTACAGGTTTGGGTTGGGCCACTGTCCAACCGCAAAGTTGCGGTAATCCTATGGAACAGAAGTGGTTCACAAGCATATATAACTACCAAATGGTCTGGCATTGGCCTTCCCTCTAATGCAGTTGTTCAAGATAGAGACTTGAGGGCTGTATGACTACTTCCTCTTATTTTTCATTATATTTCTCTTTTTACATCATTATCACAATTACCATAACTAAATTTGTGTTTTAGGAATTACTAAACTTTTCTATGGGGTTTCACATAATTTTCTTCATACCCCTAGTGTCAACTGGTTACATACACCTTATCAGATGCACTGCAAAAGAGAAGTACTTCACATGCCCTGACACAAAATGCTCTAATCAGTAGCTCAGCTTGGTTATAGAACTTCCTAAAGCTTGAACCCAGCAATTGCTAAAGTGTCTGAGGCAAATATGGGAATCAGCTGCAAGTCAAAGCTACTGATGGGGGACTTGTGTGTCAGAGTACTTGAAGTCTTAATTTCTAGATCAAAGTTAGTATATATTAGAAGGTTTTTTTGAGGATATAATGCAGATGTATGGTTAGGAAATGGCCTGATACTGACTTCTTCCCATTCTCATTTTGACATTGCAGCACTCATACCTTCGATCAAGTTTAAAGAACAGGCTCACATCATCAGTTGCTTCACATGCTTGCAAAATGTACATTCTCAGCCCTTTGGGCTAAACCCTCACCAAAACAACCTATCCTTTCGAGTATGAAGTAGAATGGAATTCTAATTTAAGCTGTTGCTTTATGCAAACAGAAATATAGTTTGTGTAATTTTTCTAGGCCATAATTTCAACCGATTCTCCTGAGTATGAAGCAGAATGGAATTCTAATTTCCAATATGTTGAAATAGTAGAACAGCTAGGGACAAGAAATCTAATGGAACAAGAGGAATAAGTGCAAAAACATCTGTTACCTCATTTTGGAAGGTCTTGGTCCAAATAGGATCTTCAGGTTGACCTTGTCTACATTCAGTTAAGTCTTTCAAGGCATGGTTCTGCACAAAACAAGACTGAAAAAAATTAAGAGGAATGTCAAGGAAATACAGGTTTATAATTCAATGAAACAGTGCATCCACTTCAAATATAACCATGGAATGATAAAACCATATCCACATAATTAATGTGAGCTTGATAGTGGATACAAATTTTATAATTGCACCTGAGATATTTCATTAGGTTTCCTAGCATTCAAAGGTTTCCCATGTTAGGAATTAGGCAAAATAGTAGGAGATTTCCTACGCCTTTTAGAGAAAATATTTCCTAAATTAACTCTAACTGTAGATATACCATGACTTTGGGACATACTGCAACATTGTTGGATTCTAGCTTCAAATTTTTTGGATTCAACCTCTGCATCCTTGCATCTTAAGCATCCCAAAGGTTGAATTTTTGTTTCAAGTCTTTCTGCCCCAACTTGACCATCCTTAGATTGGCATGAATACTACACCAAAGAAAGATCACACTCATTGGCAGACTCTTCACTATCACCTGGGAACACACCACCTTGTGAGAGCACACACTCTTCAATTGTATATGAAACAGAGTCATGACCAATCTCTGAAGTCTTGACCTTGAACTAGTATTTCTCAGTCTCTTTTTCATCTTTGTTAAAAACTTTTCCTGTCATGCATGGCACATATAACCCTGCTATTGTTGCTTCCTTGACATCCTTTTCAAGGTTTTCAAGATAACCAAGTTTTCCTCCACCTTGGGTGCTAGGATTCCCTACAATAAAACAGCCTAATAAATGTTACAGTTACTCTGCACCAGCTGCAAGGATATTAAGTGTTCAGTAAACTATTTTAATTTTTAACGCTTAGCTCCATGCCATTATCAATATATAGGAGTAACTGTTCCTTTGGAAATCTTTTTGTCAGTATCTATTATTTCACTCTAAACTTTAGAATCTAAATATACCCAAAGAAATTAATTTATCTTGCTTCATACTTTCCAAGTCATTAAGCAAAGAGTTAAACTTTTAAAGCCTATCCTTTATTTAAAAAGAGTAAAAATACCATGTTAACAAAACATTTTCAGATAGGTTGGAACATAACAGAAACATATATATGACCCAAATATGAGCATATCAAACCTAAACTGAGAACTCTATTGCATGTTAATTATGCAGCTTCAAATGACTGTGAGAACCAATTTTACAACTACCTGAATCTCAAGTCATGATGCATTGCTCATTACAAGGCTTTGGCTGCCCTCCATCTTGTGCTGTTGCTTCAAATGCTGTGCAACCTACATTAACACTAATTTTAGATTCCTGGTTGATAAGACAAGCTTTCTCATCATTATCATTCTCTATTTTCATGCTGTTTCTAGCTGTTTTAAAACTATGTTCAGATTTCAAGTTCATAAGATTGTTTTTAGTAAGACTATTTGGTATTTCTATGCTAGTTTTGGTTACTTCAACATTCTTTCCAAAGTTTGGATTCATATGACTAGTCTGCTGAGTAAGATCATCCTCTATTTTTGCACTAGTCCCTAGTGCTTTATCACTCCCTTCAGATTCCTGGTTCATAAGACCAGTCTGCCTAGTATGATCACTATCCATATCCATGCTAATGAGGACTGCTTCACCACTGTTTTGAAATTCTAGGTTTGAGTGTTCAATTTTCTTGGCACAATCATTCACCATCTTCATGCTAAATTGAGCAGTTTGCATTGCTTGCTGATAACCATCAGTCATAATTTTTTCAACAGGAAATTTTAAATTATTAAGTTTTTGATGATAGGTGGCTTCTGGTGTAAGCTGAGCTGATTTCTCATTGTTTTCGCATTCCTCTTCCATTGGACCATTCTTGTCAATATCTCCATTCTCTACTACCATGCTTCATTTGGTTATCTGCACAGCTTGTCTACATGAAGCAGTAAACATACTTTCCTACAGATTCAATGTCAATTCCTTAGACTGTTGTATAAAAGATGGCTTCTAACCTACATTGATTTGTTGAGTTCCCACTAAAAGAATAACGAGCAATGATTTCCCTCTTTATACTTTTAGACTTGATATCAAAACTAAAGACATTGCAGAACAAAAATTCATTTCCAAGTTCCAACACAGTTTTACTATCCTCTGGCATTAGCTATCCAGTGATCAAATTTTCAGACTTCTGACTACTCACCTTGTGGGAAGGTAAGGATTCTAATGAAGTAGAATTAATTTCAATCTCTAAGTTGTTCACGGCACCACTTTCATTCAAGCTGGAAATGATAGATTTCTCAAATTGAAATTTCTCTGATTCTGTCAATAATGAAACATTCAGATCCTCGACATTTTGGAGGGTAAGAAAATTAGTGGCAAGTGATTTCATAATTTGTGATCCACTATTATGATAGTATATGGCTTGATGACACGACTTTTTAGCTTGTAGGTTGGCAAGAGGCAAAATCTGCAATGCCTGCACTATTGCCTCTTCACAACTTGGGGAATTGGAATTACATGATACATAGAACGAACTTCCAACAAACAAATTATTTTCAAGTGATTCTTTTTGTTCATGTGATTTAGATTTTTTTTCCCTTAAATTAGCTAGGTCAGACCCTCTCTTACTCTTACCGTCTTCTCTTCCCTGCCTCTATCCTCCCGCAGAAATATACCCTATGTTATAATGTTGTACTAATGGTAGGTTTTGAACAATTCTTCATGAACCTTGAACTTTGTACTTGTAAATGTAAATCCACACCAAAATATGATACCCATGTCTTAGTGAAGCTCTTATATTCCATTGAAGAAGCAACGCATCCCACGTGGGGAGTCAGAGTGGAAGGCATAAACATGCCATAGGGCTTGAAGGGAATTGGAACTTAAAACTAATTCACAATTAGATAATCAGGGCAGGGCACTTTCACATTCCACTCAAGTAGGATGGAGACGTGCTTTATTACCCTTACGAAGAAATAGTTTCTTGTAGGTAGTTCAAATGGGGAATATGAACCTCATCATGATTTTCTCTATCCTTTGCTTCATCATAAATGTGCATTTCATGGTCAAGTAAATTCCTTCATTTTGAAAGTCACAAATCTAGATAAGAATATGCCTTTATGCAACTGTTCATTATAAGAACACTGTAGAATACCAGTCTCTCTATCCTTTTCGATAGGTTTAGTCAATCTCAAAAGCTTACTAGAATCTAAATTTTAGTGTAGTCTTATTTTAGGTGACCATACATTCTAAGGAAAGTTTAGTTCTTATCAACGGTTATTTCTCTCTGTGAACTATTGTCTAATCATCATGGAAGTTGTTTCAGATCTTGTACATCTCAACACAGAGCTGATATATATTTTGTTATACCTAATAGTTTGCAAGTTTTTCAAGTTTAATTCATGCTTAACCAGTTTTCTTTCCTTTCAACTAATTGGTATCATCACCTACAAGCTAAATATACAACCCTTGAAAGTTTTATCTAAAGACACAATGTTGTAGGAGCAGGGTATTTCTCTTTATATTTGCAACATGACTCTTTAATTATTGAATCCACTATTAGGTTCCCTTATAGCCAAGGAATAATAATTCACAAAGCATAACTTCTCCATACAAAATGGTACCTTTGAAACAGTATATGATTAAATGCTAAATACTTGCAATACTTGCAATTATTTGAATTCTAGGTCTAGAGATCATTTTTGCAAGACATTACGGTGCATAGGGAGTCAAGTCTTTAATTTTGCAAATGATAATCGTCGACTCTCCATTAGCAATAAGTTTTTGAATCTGCCTGGCTCTTAGAATGCTTATCACTTGATTTAAACCTAAAATAGGCTTCACAATAAGAGAAGAAACCTTTTGCAGTTTGATCACAACCATAGACCTGCTTATTATGGAACCTTCTCAAAAAAAGGTGAAAATACTTTGCATAATTTTAAGTTTATTAATTATGAAAGCAACAGGTTGTGTTTTAATTTTGATAGCCCATGATGAGGAACATCTGAAACACCTTGAAGCTCATGGATTCTTAATAATGCAGTAGACAAGAGGGAAAGTTTTGTTTTTGACTCTTTGTTTTTTATGCAGTGATGGCATTGGGCTTTGAAATCCTTTCAGGAAGGAGTCTTCTTTGGACTATGAGAATGATAATGATGAATAATGGGAAGAGGTACTCATCACTAAATCTCTTTGGTAAGATAATTTGTAGTATTTTTATTAGCTTTAGTTACATGGAAAATTATACATATCTCAGGAATTAGTTTATCATAAATACTAGTTACTAGTAAGTTGTAATAGTAATAATTATGTAGTTTGTAGATTGATATCTATCATAAATTTGTTTGAATATCATCATTATCAAGCAATAAAAACTTCTTAAAGGGTGCTATCTCAATGGCAGAGCACCTGCCTAATTATAGGCAGGAGGTTGGTGGTTCGATTCCTCCATGCCCTATCATAAATTTGTGACTACAAAAATGACTAAATTCACATATATACGACTATTAGTAGCTAATTTCCTGTATCTTAGTCGTATTTAGCTTAGTCATTAATATGTTAACATATAGTAGTTTATTTAGTCGTATATTTGGTCATTAATGGTTGCAATCAGTGACTAAATCAACGACTAAATCAATGACTAACTCAGTCACTAAATCAATGACTAAATCCATGACTAAATCAATGACTAAAACAATGACTAAATCAATGACTAAATCATTGACTATCAATCACTAAAGCATTGTCTATCAATGACTAAACCAATGAATACTAAGTCAAGATATTAATGACTAGTGAAATACGACTAGCTATAAGATAGTGGAAATTTGCTACTATTAGTCACCGACTCAAAAATAGTCGTTTATAGCCTGATTTTAGTCATTTTTTTAGTCATTAATTTCTCATTTTCTACTAGTGATGAGAGGGTCAAACGCACACCCATCTACATGGCTCGCAAGACAACCTTCCTCATAGGAGAAAGAAAACAATACAAGGATGATGAGCTTCTTAAGTCGCTTATCATCACGAAGTGCATGAACACCTTTTTCTAGGCCTCCTCCTATAATAGTGTTACTAGAGGAAGGATGGGTCGATAAAATGATTGGGCAGTGGATTCGGGTCTTCTTGTCAGCCTTTGAGCGATGTGGTACAAAAGAATCGTGCTGGTCGAAGAAATAGAAATATATACCTGAAGCATCCTAAGTAAACAATTGGCCATCAGCATACCACATGGGAATCGCTTTCGCAAAGCAGAATGGGAGAAATCTCTGCGTTGTCAGTCTACGTTATCACGAGCTGCGTCTCCATAATGTTTATTGTTTATATTTGTAAAATGTGGTGATAGTTCCACTCTCTGTATTGTTAACGCATGATAGTGACTTGTAATAGTTTTCAAATCGGTAGTATCAACATTAGAATAGTATAAATACACTGCCGATAGAGGGAGGAATGAAGCTGGTTGGGTTGGGAAACATTCTAGGGCTGAGGCTCTCCATTGTAAATAAGATTTGATTCCTGTGTTATGAATAAAATTGCAAAGGAGGAGTTGGTTCTCATGGCAGAGATTCATGTGTCATTTCTTTTCCCAATATGTATCTTATTTTACATGCAATGTGTTTCGTATTTTCACTCCAGTCTATTGATTCCTTTCATGTCTGCAACTTAGTGTATAGGAGTTAGGAATTCATACTCGTTATGCTCTGGCTATTATTCCAGACATTTATCAATTGTTATACTAAAGTTGTGTGGAATTCATCTCAATGGTGCTCCACGCAATGGGATGTTCTCTCTCTCATCCTCAACCACCCTCTAAATATCTCCTGATTGAGAAATCAACGGCTACCTTTCCTCTGTTTTCAACCCCACGCCATTCCTTTCCTTATGCAAGTGTTCCCTACACAATTTTTCGACTCCATTTCCAATGGTCCCTTACCCCAATAATCCCACCTTACATCTCACCTTGATACACTTTGTCCCATTCAGGATCCCAACCCCATGGGGGCTTCACTTGTTGACCAATATACTATCACATTAGTTCATATTGTGGGTTTTAAAATTATCAAAAATCGAACCAATATATTGCAGGTATTGGGGGGATGAGGGGTTTAAGGTGGGGCTAGGTAGGGTGGTTTATAAGAATTGAGCTATAAAAAGGGTTGGGGAGGAGGTTTTAAGTATTGGGAGGGGGTTTCAACAAAAAGAGTTTGGGTCAATATCTCTCGAAATTAAGGGTATTATTTAATATCCCACGATCGCATGTGCTATGTGAGAGGTTCACTGAGTGAAGTCCCCATTCCTGGCCCCCTGATTATCTTGGAATGAAAATATTATGTGGAGTAGACTCCAAAGACAAAACAAGAGATCCCTCTTTAACTGCGCAGGGCCGGAGGTGTAGTCTAAAGTGGTTCTCTTGTTACCCGGGAGCGAGCCTCCCCTCAACCTTGGGGCTCAATTTCAGTGCTAATAGAGAGCATTTCCAAAAGCAAGCATTGTTATATAGATATTGATATTCCAAATAAGAGCATCCTCACCTTTAGGAGTTCTAGATCACTTGCATGTTGGAGCCAGCTTGGGGGGATCCAGATTAAAACCACAAACAGTTCTGGGTCATGGTTGGGAGGAACGTGAAAGTTCCAAAGTTATTCGGTTATCAAATATAAGGTCAGAAGTAGATAGGGCTTTTATCAATTGTATGTGTTTAAGTGTGCATGGTTCATACCCATTAAACAAGATGAATAGTTTCATGCATGAGGTTTTATACACCTTAGATCTATATTAATTATGTTTACAAGTTATAATTATAGTTATTATGTTATGGAGTAAAGATCTACAATTTTACTTTGCACTTGAATATATGTTTCAGGTTGATTCATTTGTTTAAATTGAAACTCATCTTTTAAATTCTTAGATAGATTTTGGGTTTAAATTCTATTAAATTTATATTTAACTAGATCAGAAGTTTATGCTATAATTTTTTAGTCTAGACTCAAACCCTAGTTTCTAAATAAACTTAAATGAAATCACCCGTTATAGCCTAGGTCTCATTTAAACTAAACCAGAGATTAACCAAATTAACAAAGTAAACCTAATGTTAGATAAACTGAGTTTATTGTTTAAACTAAACATTACTTGATTTTTTTTTGAATATTAAAACAACTATTAAATTTTTTTTATACATATTCATAAACATTCAAACCACAGATCGAATCCCTTAAAATCCAAACTCAAACCTGTAAGTTAAAGGCTGTGCTGGCATATTACATTTTCAAGAAAAAGTAAACATAAATTTCGTATATCCCATCTATGTAATAACAATAAACAAATAATTTAACAAACATAGAATTATTATTCTATTACAAATAGAACTAATAAGTGAATATTGAATGTCAAGTTAACCAAATCCAAACCCATACGATCCAGATAAAAGTGAGTTGAACTTTTAACATAAAAACCATACCTAAGCTATCAAATATTTATACATATCATTAACCAAAGGATAAACAAATATCAAAGAAAATTAAAACACGCAACTCAAGGTCAAAGCTCATAAGCTCCATCTTATTATTATCGACAAACCAAACTCTTTGTAGCGCTTAACCAATAACCACAATATTAATTAAAACATTAAACCCCATCCAACCATTGACCTAGATTCAAACAAAATGAGGTCTCGAATAGGAATATTAATACGAAATACATTTGACTAATCATAGAGACTATCACATCCATTAAACCAATAAGATTGTACAATTAATAACCAAAGTATAAACTCATCACACAGGATACAGGATTTGAGAAGGGCTTATGTCCTCTCTCCAAATACAACCAAAGCATCAGAACCATTTCTATAAACAAAGCTAGGATTCCCTTAGCAACCTACAGAGCTCTTCAATTTCAAAAACAAATACACAAACAAGGAATTCTCCCATGCAACCAAATTTCACATGAATCAAGGGGTTGTTGAGAATGTAGTTCTCATTGATGTTAAAGGTGTTTGTGAATGACAAAGGAATAACCAGTAGATATGGTAGCAGGAAAATGTTGAGTGTATGAGTGTAGTGATCGAAGAGAGAATGTGGAGTGGAGAGTGTAGAAAATGTGTGTGGAAAAATTGTACCTCTATGTAAATTAAATGAAGAAAAAACTTTACTTTGCAATTATTTGAATCTCTTCATGTGTGTGGGTGTAGTTGGAAATCTGAGATAAGGATAGGAGATCAAAATTGTCTATGCGTAGAGCGCTGTAGAAAGGAATTGATCGTTCCACTGATCAATTAAATTACAAAGTTAAATATCTACATCTTGGACATATCAATGGTTAAAAAGAGATTTCGTAGTTAGAATATGTGCCCGAGATAAGCCTAAACGAATCTCCATATGAATGAATATTGTGATGTTGATATAGAAGGTGGAACAAGATCAACGACTGAAGAAGATATCAATGATAAAAAAGTGAGGAGGATAAAAGGTGAGTCAAGTCACGAAATCACAACTGATTGTTGGAAATCAGATTGATATCAAGATTGAAATCGATCATTAAAATAGATCAACATCAACAACGATTGTGCAACGAGAACTAGTGTGGGAAATAAAAAATATGATGTGTGCAAAATATTTATGAAATACACCTCATTGTTTTTGGATTCCACCATTGATTTTATGGGGACACTGATTGAATGGTCCACAAGCCATTTCGTAGAACCAAGTAGCAAGTGCATTAATAATCTAGATGGTTGTGAAATATTAAACTTCTATCTACTTTGTTCTATTTTTCTGTTGTTGATTGGATTTGACAAAGTTCCAATGAATGAGGATCATTTATCTTAGTGTAATAGCCCAGAGACTAATTTGATTGAAGATCAACAATTAGGATTTAATCTGCGAGGAAATATATGGTTGTGAATGATTTTTGCATAAAGAAGAGGGGATATCCATAAATCCACATTTGATTGTAGATCAACGTTTATGATTTAATTCGTGAGGAAATCTATGGTGGTGAATGATTTCTGCACAAAGAAGATGGAAATCAACATTGGATCGCATATTGATAGTCACGATTGAACCCTACAAAAGAAATCAATGGTTGAGATGGAAAGAAAAAGGAAAAAAGAGGAAAGCGGATAAGATAATTGAGAAAATACCATCGGAAACATTATAGTTCTGCATTCTACATCCCGTGTTATTGAAGATCGACGAAAATAAAGACATCTGTAAAATAATGACGATGTTGAAGCATTACTACGAAAGGAGAAATACAGAGAATTGAAAAAGAAACATTTGAGTTATTTAGAGCTGTGGAAATTGAACCCAGTGATAGAACAATTACAATCACAACAATTATCAATTGTACATGCAAAATTACTCACAAAAGAGACTGAATATGGAGCTGAACACTAAACTGTATTGAATAAGTGTACAATAGCCAACCCTATAAAGTCATAGGCTTCCACAATAAATAATTACATGAGGGATTCGAATGCATGAAGAGGCAATTCGAATCTAGTCAAAAGCAAGCTTACTAAATCTAAGCAAATCCCCCATAGGTGCATAACGCAGTTTCCAAAACTGTCAAGGAGCTCACGAATTGGAAAAATCAATTAGGAAAGATAAAAGATAATGGGAGGACAAATCATACATGCTTTTCATAAGAGAAAAGAGTGGAGTATGTGGAGGACAAAAAACAAGTTAACCTCACCTAGTCGAACTTTCCCAATTGCCTTAAAGCACTTAAAAAGAAGGCAATAAAGCAGAAAAAGAAGACAGATGCTAGGGAGGCCAGAAATAAAGAAGATTTGATTCCAAGAGGTTTCCCAAGTGCTCCATGACTCAAAATTATCAAGTTTTACCACTATGAATGTGTAGATGACAACTTGCATAAGGTGGAATATGGAAACTAGGCAAATAAGACAAAAATGGATTAATTAATGTCTAAGGTAGCTAACTATGGGTTTATTATTATAACACCCCCCCTTAAGCCTAAATTATGAGTAATATATCAGAAAATTATAGGGCCTAGAAACAAGGCTTAGTCACCCTTTACATCCTACATGTCCATTTAACCAAGGAAAGAGGCAAAAACACAGTGGGAAAATCCTCCCTTAAACATGGACTGTAAAACAAAATTTGGAAATCTTGTCTTTACTCATGCTTCATAGCATGATCAGCAATCCCTAGCAGTGATTTGAGATTTTTGAAGGTCTTATCACAAAATGCTTTGGTGAATATATCAGCTACTTGTTTTGAAGATGAACAGAAGAGTAGGTGAATGGTGCCATCATGCACAAGCTGTCTGATGTAGTGCATATGGATCTCAATGTGTTTGGTTCTCTGCTTCTGAACTGGATCATTGCATATTCAAATGGTACTCTAATTATCATAGTATATAGTAGTTGAGTATTCTGATTCAGAGCCACACTCTCCAAGTAATCCCCACAACCATAAAGATTGAGTTGCTGCATTTACAACTCCTCTGTACTCTGCTTCTGTAGATGAGAGTGCAATGGCACTCTGTTTCTTGCTTGACCAGCTGATTGGCCCTTCTGCAAGAATGAACACATATCCCCATGTTGAATTTATATCTGTGCTATCACCTGCCCAATCACTGCCAGTAAACCCAATCAAATCAAGATCAGATTTAGCTTTATAGAAGATCCCATGTGTCCTTGTTCCCTGAACAAAGTTAAGGATCCTTTTGGCTGCTTTCCAATGGATCTCATGAGGCTGATCCATGTATCTAGAAGCCACACTTACTGCAGAATAAATATCAGGTCTAGTATGTGTAATAGACAACAAACATCCAATCAATTCCCTATACAGTGTATTGTTTACCATAGGTGAAGAATCAGCTTCTTCAAGCTTCACTCCTGAAAGGAAAGGAGTCTTTCTTGGCTTACAATCCTTCATTTTTAATTTGTTCAGCAAATCCAAGGCATACTTGGACTGGTGCACCTTGATTCCAGCTTTGGTTTAAGCAATCTCAAGCCCCAAGAATTGGCTCAAGAGCCCCAAATCTGTCATGGAGAAGGCTTGGTTCATTTCACCTTTCAAGGAAGCAATTTCATCCTTTGAGCTTCCTGTAATGAGAAGGTCATAAAAATATAACACAATGATCATTAATGAACCATTAATAAACTTCAAATAGACATTTGGATCTCATTTGCATTGAACAAAATTCAGTGATAGCAAAAAGCTATCAATCTTGGCAGACCAAGCCTTGGGGGCTTGATTTAGCCCATACAATGACTTATTTAGCCTGCACACAAGAGATGGGTTAGTATCAAATCCTTGAGGCTGATGAATGTATATCTCTTCAGTGATATCTCCATTCAATAAGGCACACTTTACATCCATGTGATGTACCTCCCATTTCTTTGAAGCTACAATGGCTAAGGCTAGCCTGATGGAGTCCATCTTTGCCACTGGTGCCAAGGTCTCATTGTAGTCTATGCCATGAACCTGTGAGTAGCCCTTGGCTACCAATATGTCCTTGTACTTCAAAGGTGAACCATCAGCAGCAAATTTGGTCTTGTACACCCACTTACACTGGACTAGCTTCCTCCCTGGGGGAAGATCAACCAGCTCCCAAGTGTTGCTCTTCTGGAGTGAGATGAACTCTTCCTTCATGGCTTCTTGCCATATTGGATCTTCTGCTACATATTCATATGTCTGAGGATATGATTCCACCATTATATAGTATTCCTAACTAAACATAGGATCTTTCTTTCATAGAGAACTCTCAAATTGAGATCTAGTCCTCCTAGAGTCATTAGGATTTCCAGCCAGCTCTCCAGCTGCATGAATGGTCTTAGCTGCCCATTTTGGCCTTGTAGGGATGTTAGGATCTACAGTAAAAATCATCACTATCATACATATCATAATTATCATGTTCAACTATCTCCTCACTTACATTCAGAGGTTCTGGTGGTGAAGAGGCTTCTCCAATTTCCACTGTTGCAAGGGGTTCTTCTTGAAACTGAACACACCTTTCAATGAAGGATTTTTTTGTGCTCAAATTTATCAGCTTGTACCCTTTTGAATATTTAGAGTACCCAACAAATAGACACTCTTGGCTTTGGGGATGCAAATCCTTTCTCTTTTCTGTTGGAATTCTAGCCCAAGCCCTTGGGCCAAAAATCCTGAAATGGGTCACATCTGGCTTGTGCCCACTCCATTCTTTGAAAGGAGTCATACCATCAAGATTTTTATGAGGCAACCTATTTTGGATATAGGCTGCATAGTTTATAGCTTCCGTCCAATACTTTGGTGGCAAAGTCTTAGCCTCCATCATGCATGTTGCCATCTCTTTCAATGATCTATTCTTCCTCTCGGCAACACCATTTTGCTATGGTGTGTAAGGGATAGAATGCTGCATCTGAATAATTGCATCTGCACAATATTGAATAAACTCAGATTTGACATACTCACCACCATTGTCAGATCTAAGGACCTTGAGTTTTCTCCCAGACTAGTTTTCACCGAAATCCTTAAAGACTTTGAAGAGGCCAAAAACTTCAGACTTGTGTTTCAGGAAGTAAACCCAGCAATACCTGGACAAGTCATCTATGAAATTCAATGCATATTTGTCCTAACTCATGGACATATGAGGGAATCAGACAGCAACATCACTGTGGATCAACTCAAGAGGTGCAGAGGTTCTCTCGTGACTAGCTCTCTCAAATTTATGCTCTGGGTGTTTTCCTAGGATGCAACCTTGACAGACTTCTTTGGAAAATTTTATCTTTGGTAACCCTATGACCATTTATTTTTCACTAATATCAAAAAGATACTTGTAATTTAGGTGGCCAAATATTTCATGCCAAATCTTGCTTGCCTCATTAGCATGAATCAGAAGAGCAGAGGGGTTTGAGTAGGGTAGGAAGTGTGAGAACATGTATACCTTCGAAGTATGATTTGCAACTCCTTTTGCAATGAATTTACCACTTGAGATCTCTGTGATCTCAACTTCATCAGGGAGAATATGACCTTATTTGGAGACCCTGTGTGGGTCATCTGATACACTGATAAGAGGTTAGAGGCAAGACCTAGAACATACAACACATTGCTGAACTTACCATGATCAAGATCAATCCTGCCTTTGCCCAAACCTTCAGTGAGAGAGTCATCTCCCAGTACTATTGGTAGAACTTTCAACATGTCAAGTGAGGTGATTGCCTCCTTGGTCGAAACCATATGTATTGAAGCTCCAGAATCAATGATGAAACTAGGTGAGCTTGATGTGCCATCAACCAATGCATGAACTCTCTCTCTGTCATCTGAACTTGATCCTCCTTTCGTCTTCTTTGAGCTATCTAGAAGGAAGATGCCATTCTTCTCTAGGATTTGGGTCACCATATCTATTTGCTTCTTCATGGAGGAGCTCTTAGAATGATTTCCCTTACTGCAGTATGCGCACTTGCGCATTTATCCTTTGTTCTTCTTCTTTTGGTAGTTCTTCTTGGAACCTTGAGGCTCCTCCGGAGACTTGTTCTTGTCTCTCTTTTGCTCAGGTGGATTTTTAGCTTTATTTTTTATTTTTGAATCCACCCTCGAATCTCCAGCAACTAGAGCTTGGTCTTTGGATGGTTTGATGGTGCCCATCATCACCAACTTATCTTGTTCTTTTGTGAGAGATTCCATGAAATATGCAAGGCTAGGCATCTTCCAGGTTCGAGTTGTCAACTTTGTGGCATAGAAGGTTGAAACAAAAACTGAATAGTCAGGGAAAAGCTTCAAGAGTATTGCCAAGGCCAGTTGATCATCCTTCTTTTTGATCACACATTGTTTTAGCTGCAAAACAAGTGGTTTGAACTTGGAGAAATAGATTTGCAGGGATTCAAAGCTATTGGGACTCAGGGATATCAGTTCATTTTGATTTGATGTCCCCTCATCTCATCTATCTTTCCAAAAATATGAACAAGCTTCTCCCATACTTCATTCGGTGATGTCAATCCATCAAGATGGAAAAGGAGGTCTCTGGATATACTTAGACACAAGAGACCATAGGCCTCATCCCTCCTGTTGTGCCATTTTATCTTCTTTACAGCTACATTGGGATCTGATTCTATTTCCATAGTCACTCTGTAGAGGCCTTTCACTCTCAACAGTATCTCTATCTCTGCTTTCCATTCAAATAAGTTAAATGGAGTCAAGATGATCTTCTGAGATTGATCTATAGCTCAAAAATTGTCCTAGCAGTCTATAGAATGATCCCAGTCAATGATGTCGAACCTGCAAAACAAATTGGAAGGAGAGAAATTGACCTACAAAGTCTCTGATACCATGTGGAAATTGAACCCAGTGATATAACAATTACACTCACAATAATTATCAATTGTACATGCAAAATTACTCACAAAAGAGACTGAATATGGAGCTGAACACTAAACTGTATTGAATAAGTGTACAATATCCAACCCTACGAATTCATAGGCTACCAAAATAAATAATTTCATGAGGGATTAGAATGCATGAAGAGGCAATTCAAATCTAGTCAAAAGCAGGCTAACTAAATCTAAGCAAATCCCCCATAGGTGCATAAAGCAGTTTCCAAAACTATCAAGGAGCTCACGAATTGGAAAAATGAATTATTCAAGATAAAAGGTAATGGGAGGACAAATCATACATGCTTTTCATAGGAGAAACGAGTGGAGGATGTGGAGGACAAAAAACAAGTTAACCTCACCTAGTCATACTTTCCCAATTGCCTTAAAGCACTAAAAAAACAGGCAATAAAGCAGAAAAAGTAGACAGGTTCTAGGGTGTGGAAATTGAACCCAGCAATATATTAATTTTACTCACAACAATTAACAATTGATCATGCAAAATCACTCACAAAAGAGACTGAAATTGGAGCTAAACACTAAACTGTATTAAATCAGTGTACAATAGCCAACCCTGTAACATAATAGGTTACTGAATAAATAAAATACATCATGGATTCGAATGCATGAGGATCAATTCGAATCTAGCATAAAGGAGGCTTACTAAAATTAAGCAAATCCCCCATAGGTGTAAAAAGTTGATCCCAAATCTGTGATGGAGCTCACGAATTAGAAAAATGGATTAGGAAATATAAAGAGTGATGGAATGATAACTCATACATGCTTTTCCAAGGAGAAAAGAGTGGAGGATGAAGAGGACAAAAAACTAGTTCACCTCACCTAGTCAAACTTTCCCTATTGCCTTAAAACACTGAAAAAGCAGAAAAAGCAGAAGAGCGCCTAAGAGACCAGGAATAAAGAAGAATTAACTCCTCGAGTTTTACCAAGCACTACATGGGTAAAATTAGGCAAGTTGGAACACTATGGATAGGTAATTGACAACTTGCATAAGGTGGGACACATGAACTAGGCAAATAAGACAAAAATAATTAAATTAATGTATAAGGTAGTAAACTATGGGTTGATTATTCTAACATCCCCCCTTAAGCCTGACTTATGATTAATATATCAAAAAATTATAGAGCCTAGCAACAAGGCTTAGTCACCCTTTTACATACTGCATGTCCATACAACCAAGGAAAGAGGCAAAACCAACTTGGGAAAATCCTCCCTTAAAAATGGATTGTAAAACAAAATTTGGAAATCTTGTCTTCACTCATGCTTCACAGCATGATCAGAAATCCCCAGCAGTGATTTGAGATTGCTGAAGGTCTTCTCACAAAATGCTTTGGTGAAAATATCAACTACTTGTTCTGAAGATGAACAGAAGAGTAGGTGAATGATGCCATCATGCACAAGCTCTCTGATGTAGTGCATATGGATCTCAATGTGTTTGGTTCTCTTCTTCTGAACTGGATCTTTGTAGATTTGAATGGTACTCTGGTTATCACAGTAGATGGTAGTTGAGTACTTTGATTTGAAGCCACACTCTCCAAGTAAACCCTGTAACCATAAACATTGAGTTGTTGCATTAACAACTCCTCTGTACTCTGCTTCTGTAGATGAGAGTGCAATGGCACTCTGTTTCTTACTTGACCAGTTGATTGGCCCTTCTGCAAGCATGAACACATATCTTGATGTGGACTTTCTTTCTATGCTATCACCTGCCCAATCACTGTCAGTAAATCCAATCAAATCAAGATCATATTTTGCTTTATAGAATATCCCATGTGTCCTTGTTCCCTGAACAAAGTTAAGGATCCTTTTGGCTGCTTTCCAATGGATCTCATGAGGTTGATCCATGTATCTAGAAGCCACACTTACTGCATAATATATACCAGGTCTAGTATGTGTCAGATACAACAAACATCCAATCAATTGCCTATACAATGTATTGTTTACCATAGGTGAAGAATCAGCTTCTTCGAGCTTCACTCCTGAAAGGAAAGGAGTTTTGCTTGCTTTGCAATCCTTCATTCTAAATTTGTTTAGAAAGTCCAAGGAATATTTGGACTGGTGCACCTTGATTCCATCTTTGGTTTGAGCAATCTCAAGCCCCAAAAATTGACTTAAGAGCCCGAAATATGTCATGGAGAAGGCTTGGTTCATAGCACCCTTTAAGGAAGAAATCTCATCCTTTGAGCTTCCCGTAATGAGGAGGTCATCAACATATAACAAAATGATCATTAATGAACCATTAAATAACTTCAAATGGACATTTTGATCTGATTTGCACCGAACAGAATTCAGTGATAGAAAGAAGCTATCGATCTTGGCATACCAAGCCCTGGGGGCTTGCTTTAGCCCATACAATGACTTTCTCAACCTGCACACAAGAGAAGGGTTAGTAGAAAAACCTTGAGGCTGCTGCATATATATCTCTTCAGTGAGATCTCCATTCAGGAAGGCACATTTTACATCCATGTGATGTACCTCCCATTTCCTTGAGGCTGCAATGGCTAAGGCTAGCCTGATGGAATCCATCTTTGCCATTGGGGAAAAGGTCTCATTGTAATCTATGCCATGAAATTGTGAGTAGCCCTTGGCTACCAATATGGCCTTGTACTTCATTGGTGAACCATCAGCAGAAAATTTTGTCTTATAGACCCACTTACACTGGACTAACTTTCTCCTTGGGGGAAGATCCTATAGCTCCCATGTGTTGGTCTTCTGGAGTGAGATGAACTCCTCCTTCATGGCTGTTTTCCATATTGGATATCCTGATAATTCCTCATATGTTTGAGGATCATACTCCACCATAAAATATCATTTTTCATGAAACATAGGATCCTTCATGCACAGACCGCTCTCAAATTGAGATCTAGTCCTCCTTGGGTCATTGGGATCCCCAGCTAGCTCTCCTGCTGCATGTAGTGTCTTGGCTGCCCATTTTGGCCTTGTAGGGATGTTAGGTTCTGTAATAAACTCATATCCATCAGAAAAATCAGAATCAGAATGTTCAACAAACTCTTTACTTACTTCCTGAGGTTCAGGTGGAGAAGAGGCTTCTCCAACTTCCACTGCTGCAAGGGGTTCTTCTTCAAACTGAACACACCTTTCAATGAAGGATTTGTTTGTGCTAAAATTTATCATCTTCTACCCTTTTTAATCTTTAGAGTATCCAACAAAAATACACTCTTGGATTTAGGGATGCAAAGCGTTTCTCTTCTCTGTTGGAATTCTAGCCCAAGCCTTTGAGCCAAAAATCCTGAAATGGGTCACATCTGGCTTGTGCCCACTCCATGCTTCGAAAGGAGTCATACCTTCAAGATGTTTATGAGGCACCCTATTCTGGATATAGGATGCATAGTTTATAGCTTCAGGCCAGTACTTTGGTGGCAAATTTTTTGCCTCCATCATGCATGTTGCCATCTCCTTCAGTGATCTGTTCTTCCTCTCAGCCACACCATTTTGATGTGGTGTGTAAGGGATAGAATGCTGCATATGAATCTCTGCATCTGCACAATAATTAATAAAATCAAACTTGACATACTCACCACCATTTTCAGATCTGAGGACCTTGAGTTTCCTCCCAGACTGGTTTTCAACCAAAGCCTTAAAGACTTTGAAGAGGCCAAAAAATTAAGACTTGTGTTTCAGGAAGTAAACCCAGCAATACCTGGAAAAGTCATCAATAAAAGTAAATGCATATTTGGCCTGAATCATGGAAATATGAGGGAATGGGCTAGCAGCATCACTGTGGATCAGCTCGAGGGGTGCAAAGGTTCTCTCATGACTAGCTCTCTCAAATTTGTGCTCTGGGTGTTTTCCTAGGATACAACCTTGGTAGACTCCTTTGGAAAATTTTATCTTGGGCAACCCTATGACCATCTCTTTTTCACTAAGATCATAAAGTTACTTGTAATTTAGGTGGCCAAATATTTCATGCCAAATATTTCTTGATTCATTAGCATGAATTAGAAGAGCAGAGGGGTTTGAGTAGGGTAGGAAGTGTGAGAACATGTATACCTTCTGAGCATGATTCACAACTCATTTTGCAATGACTTTACCACTTGAGATCTCTGTGATCTCAACTTCATTAGGGGAGAATATGACCTTCTTTGGAGACCCAGTGTGAGTCATATGGTACACTGACAAGAGGTTGGAGGCAAGACCATGCACATACAACACATTGCTGAACTGACAATGATCAAGATCAATCCTCCCTTTGCCCAAACTTTCAGTGAGAGAGTCATCTCCCAGTACTATAGGTGGTCCTTTCGACATTTCAAGTGATGAGAAAGCCTCCTTGGTTGAAACCATATGTTTTGAAGCTCCAGAATCAATGATAAAACTGGGTGAGCTTGATGTGCCAGCAACCAATGCATGAACTCTCTCTCTGTCATCTGAACTTGATCCTCCTTCTCTCTTCTTTGAGCTGTCTAGAAGGGAGATGCCATTCTTCTCCAGGAGTTGGGTCAGCATGTCTATTTGCTTCTTCATACAAGAGCTTTCAGTGTGATTGCCATTATTGCAGTATGCACACTTGCTCATTTCTCCTTTGTTTTTCTTCTTCTGGTAGTTCTTCTTGGAACCTTATGGCTCCTTCGAAGACTATTTCTTGTCTCTCTTTTGCTCAGGTGGCTTTTTAGCTTTCTTTTTTATTTTTGAATCCACCTTCCAATCTCCAGCAATCAGATCTTGATCTTTGGATGGTTTGATGGTGCCCATCATCACCAGCTTATCTTGTTCTTATGTGAGAGATTCCATGAAATCTGCAAGGCTAGGCATCTTTCAGGTTTGAGCTGTCTGTTTTGTCGCATAGAAGGTCAAAACAAACACCGAATAGTCAGGGCCTAGCTTTGAGAAAATGGCCAGGAAGAGCTGATCATCCTTCTTTTCGATCCCACACTGTTTCAGCTGCAAAACAAGTGCTTTGAACTTGGAGAAATATAGCTGCAGGGATTCAAAGCTATTTGGACTCAGAGAAATCAGCTCATTTTTTATTTGATGTCCCCTCATCTCATCTATCTTTCCAAAAAGATCAGAAATCTTCTCCCATACTTCATTCGGTGATGTCAATTCATCAAGATGGAAAAGGAGGTCTCTGGAAATACTCAGACACAGGAGACCATAGGCCTCATCCCTCCTGTTGTGCCATTTTATCTTCTCTGCAGCTGCATTGGGCTCTGCTTCTATTTCCATAGTCACCCTGTAGAGGCATTTCACTCTCAATAGTATCTCCATCTCTGCTTTCCATTCAAAGAAATTGAAAGGAGTCAAGATAGTTTTCTGTGATTGATCCATAGCTTAGAAAATCTGTCCCGGCTGTCAGTAGAAGGCTCCCAGTCACTGATGTCGAACCTGCAAAACAATTTTTAAGGAGAGAAATTGATCTACAATGGCTCTGATACCATGTGGAAATTGAACCCAGTGATAGGTTAATTTTACTCACAACAATTAACAATTGATCATGCAAAATCACTCACAAAAGAGACTGAAATTGGAGCTGAACACTAAAATGTATTAAATTAGTGTACAATAGCCGACCCTGTAACATAATAGGTTTCTGTATAAATAAAATACATCAGGTATTTGAATGCATGAGGATCAATTTGAATCTAGCATAAAGCAGGCTTACTAAAATTAAGCAAATCCCCCATAGGTGTAAAAAGTTGATCCCAAATCTGTCATGGAGCTCATGAATTAGCAAAATGGCTTAGGAAATCTAAAGAGTGATGTAATGACAACTCATACATGCTTTTCCAAGGAGAAAAGAGTGGAGGATGAAGAGGACAAAAAACTAGCTCACCTCACCTAGCCAAACTTTCCCTATTGCCTTAAAACACTGAAGAAGCAGGCAATAAAGTAGAAAAAGTAGAAGAACACCTAGGAGACCAGGAATAAAGCAGAATTGATTCCTTGAGGTTTCCCAAGCACTACATGGGTCAAATTAGGCAAGTTGGACCACTATGGATAGGTAATTGACAACTTGCATAAGGTGGGACACAAGAACTAGGCAAATAAGACAAAAATAATTAAATTAATGTCTAAGGTAGTAAACTATGGGTTGATTATTCTAACATAGGGAGGCCAGGAATAAAGCAGATTTGATTCTAGGAGGTTTCCCAAGTACTCCATGACTCAAAATTAGCAAGTTTGACCACTATGGATGTGTAGATGACAACTTGCATAAGGTGGAATATGGAAACTAGGAAAATAAAACAAAAATGGATTAATTAATTTCTAAGGTAGCTAAATATGGGTTGATTATTCTAACAAGAGCCTAGAATCTACATCCTGCAATCCTGAAGATCGATGTTCAAGAAGACATCTGTAAAGATTGACGATGTAGAAAGATTAGTACGGAAAGAGGAATATGGAGATTTGCGAAATAAATGTTTGATTTTTTGCGAACCTGCGATCTAGAAAATAAAGAGTCATGGAAGAGACCACAGGATATCAACGGTGCAGTATGGTTGGTGTGAGAAGATTAAGTGAGGAAAGAAAAAAAATATCAAAATGACATTTTGTAAATTCACAAGCCCGCATTCCTCTATATGCATCATATCTCTGATCGATGGTCACGGAAGAGCCAGTAGGAGATCAACATTGTAGAAAGATTGGAGCAGAAAGACAACTACGAAAATCAAGAAAATACATTTCAAGAAATGTCACAAATATCTGATCTATATTCCACATCCTATCTGATATCTATGGTAAGGAATAATCCCAATATAAAAATAAACGACTCGCAATGGTTGCAGAAATGTAGAGTGCAAAAGGTCATGATTGGAATATTCATGAAGAGGTACGATCAATGAAATGGCGTAATGGTGAAGAGATGCATCTATAGGAAGAGATGAAGGCATTTATTAATAGAATTACTGAAGAAAATAACTTGTCTCTGTGATTGCAAATTACAGAGTCCAAGAAGTGAATAGTAGAGTAATAAAATTTAGTCCAGGGTGGCAGGGTGGCACTAAGGTAGGCTACAAGTATGAAAAGGGTGTCGTAGCATGCTTGTTTGTGGTAGTAGAATGAAAACAAAGGTGTTGTAACATCCTTGTTTATGGTAATAGGAAGAAACCCATGGTGTTGTTTCCTCCTTTCTGAAGTAGCAGATAAAGAATTTTTGTAGATTCATCTTTTTAATGAGTTTGAATTGGTGATTTTCTCTTTGAGGTTTCCACGTTAAAAAAATTTCGGGTACATAGGGTACTCCAAAAATACCGAACACCTTCATAAACCACTTCAGACAAATAGATCACAGATCAACACACCAATGTTTGTCACGTGGTTAAAAACCTCGAGAGGGAAACAGTCCATGGCCCCAACCAAATAGCTACTTGGAGAAATTTATTATGCAAAATAAGGAAAGTTACATGACCTTCTCATAATCTATCAACTAGCCAAGGACCCTCTATTCTCTTTAAATATAGATCATACACCAATTGGCTGTTAAGCCATGGATGAATGGTAGGTATGATCTAAGTGAAGTTGAACCGTCGGATTACTCTATGTCTAGAACATATCGTAACCATCAGATTAGAATATTTACAAATGCATACTAATGCATACTAAAGAAATAGACTTTTACCTAACAGATATATTACACAAGTTGATCTTAACTAACTCCTAAGTGTCTAAATATCCTAACATCCCCCCTTAAGAACAACTTGGGATAGGATTGAAGGATTTACAAAAGTGACACTATTAGGAGAAGGAAGGAGGCATTAAAGCCTATCCCCCCTTAAGGACACATTCTTGAACTCCTAACATAGACCAAAGTTTAGAAAACTTTGATTTTGTAAGAGACTTGGTGAAGATGTCCGCAACTTGATCATCTGTTGGGCAATAGAGAACTTCTATAACACAATCATGAACAAGATTTCTGATGAAGTGCATGTGTAGCTCAATGTGTTTGCTGCGCTGATGTAGAACTGGATATTTGGCAATCTTGATGGAACTTTGATTGTCACACCAAAGTGGGGTAGGCTGCTTCTACTCAAATCCAAACTTTAAAAGGATCTATCAAAGCCATAAAGCTTCCTGACTGACATTAACTGCAGCTCGATATTCTGCTTCTGCTGAAGAAAGAGAAAAAGCTTGTTGTTTCTTGCAAGCCCAAGTGATAGGTCCAAATCCCAGATTGAAAACATAACCTGTAGTAGACTTTCGATCATTAGGATCGTCGGCCCAATCTGAATCAGTGAAACCAACCAACAAAGGTTTTCCCCTTGTACTATAATGAATCCCAAACTAACTTGTACCTTGAATATATCGAAGTATTCTTTTTGCTTCTTTCCAGTGACTTTCATGAGGAATTTGCATATAACGGGAAACACGACCAATGGCAAAGGAAAGGTCAATATGGGAATGATTCAAGTATAAAAGAATACCAACAAGCTAATGATACAAGGTGGCATCTAATTTAGGGGAAGTACAAGTGGCAGAAATTTTGACTCCAAATTGGAAGGGATAAGGGGCTGGTTTACAATCTTCCATGTGGAAGCAACGAAGAAGGTCACAAGCATACTTAGACTGGGAAATAAAGATTCCTTCTTTGGTTTGAAATACTTGAAGACCAAGAAAATAATGCAAATGTCCTAAGTCTGACATTTCAAAATTTTGCGTAAGACTGGATTTCACATGGGTTATAAGGTTAGGGTCACTACCAGTAAGGATAAGATCATCAACATAAAGAACAAGTATAATGAGATGGTTTCCTACTTTCTTGGTATAGACATTGGGTTCAGAATGGCATCTAGAAAAACCTGTGTCAAGGAGAAAGCTATCCATTTTGGCATACCAAGCTCTAGGAGCTTTCTTAAGGCCATATAATAATTTCTTAAGGAGAGAGACAAGGCTAGAGTTATCATGAACATATCCAGGACGTTGTTCCATGTAAATTTCCTCCTGTAAATCACCATGTAAAAAGTAAGACTTGACATCCATTTGATGGAATTCCCAGTTATGTAAGGCTGCAAGGGAAAGAACAAGGCGAATGGAATTAATTTTTTCTATAGGGGCAGAGGTTTCATTGTTGTCAATCCCTTCAACTTGGGAAAAACCTTTGGAAACTAACCTTGCCTTAAGTCTTTTAACACTTCCATCTGTGCATACTTAGTTCTGTAGACCCATTTACATCTAACAAGTTTTCTTCCTTTTGTAAGAGGAACAAGATCCCAAGTATCGTTCGCCATTAAGGAACGCTATTCTTCATCCATAGCTGCATCTCAATCTAGATTTCCTGAATCTTCTACAAAAGTTTTTGGATCATGATTCTCAGAAACTTGAGCCAAAAGTGAAGAGGCTCGCTGAAACTAAGAACGTGTTTGACGTTGATCTCTAGGATCACCAGCAAGATCACCAGATGCTTCACATGTTGAACAGACCCATCGAGGAGGCATTGGTTTTGGTGCAATTGGAGGAACATGAGTAGGTGGAGGTGGATTTTCATTCTCACTGTCATCATCAGAAACTGGAGTTGGAAAACTATCAAGGAAGCTGGAAGAAGAAGAAGAAGATGGAACACCCGCCAAGTTAGGCTCGCAGGACAAGAGATTTTCATCAAATTTAACATCTCTTCTAATGATTATATCATGAGAATGTGGTTGAAGAAGTATATAACCTTTTACATCTTTAGAATATCCAACAAATATGCACTTTTCACTTTTAGGCTGCAATGCTTTCCATTTTTCATTCGGAATGCGAGCCCATGCTTCACAACCAAACACACGAAAGTAACTTACATCTGGTTTAATTTTACTCCATGCTTCTTTTGGTGTTATACCTTGTAAAAATTTAGTGGGTGTGTGATTAACTATGTAATTTGCACAATTTATGGCCTCAGCCCAATATTGAAGACTTAGTCTCTTAGATTGGATCATACAATTAGCCATTTCTTTTAAAGTGTGGTTCTTCCGTTCAGCTACACCATTTTGTTGTGGTGTATATGGAACAATTTGCTGTTGTTAGATTCCTTTTTCAGTGAAAAAAATAGTGAACTTGTTGTTAACATATTCTCCTCCATTGTCATATCTTAACTTAATAATTTGATGACCAAATTGTTTTTCAACAAGGGCCTTGTAGGCCAAGAACATGTTAAATACTTCACTCTTAAGTTTTAGGAAGTAAACCCAAGTGCGTTTGGAGTAGTCATCAATGAAAGTTAATAAATATTTGAAACCAGAAAAGGAAGAAGATGGAAGAGGGCCACACAAGTCACTATGGACAAGCTCCAAGGGAACTGAGCCATGCAAGAGGCACATTTGTCAAAACTGTCCCGATGATTTTTTCCGAGTACAAAACCAGAACAAACACCATCCTTGCAAGATACCAGTGGAAGACCAGTCACCATATTGTTTTTACATAGTTGTTGCAATGAGCGATAATTTAAGTGACCAAATTGCTCATGCCAAAGTTTGCTCAAATTATCACTATGAGCAACAAAAACTAAAGGAAAAGGTGATGACCCAAAGTTGTTAAATTTGGACAACCTGGTAATATCATCAACAGTTCCAATAGCAAGGACATTTTAAGGATTTTTAAAATCCTTGATTACAACTTGGTGAGGTGTAAACGTCACAGTTTTACCTTCACCCGAATGAGTGATTTGATAGACTGATAACAAATTACAGGAAATTTTTGGAACACATAGTACATCACTAAAATGACCATTTTCTACTGGAACTGTTCTAGATCCTACAACACTTAGAGATCTATAATCACCAACAAATATTTGTTTGGTGTTACATTCATGCATAGTAGAAAAGATGGCTTGATCCTTAGCCATATGATAAGATGCTCCAAAATCAATGAGCCATTCATTTGAAGTAGAAGAAGAAGATGTAGTATAAGAGGAACTAGAAGCACAAAGTGCATGTCCATGAGAGTTAGATTCTGAAGATGAATCTAGGCTGATGTGGTGCTTCTTCATTGTTGCTTCCAAGGCTACCATCTTCTTAAAACATTTAGATTCATCATGATTATCTTTCCTACAAAAATTGCAATGATGCTCAGTCTTCTTTCCTTTTTGCTTGGATCCTTTGTCATTTTTTAAAGGAGGAGATAACTGAGAGGGTTTGGGAGAATTGTTGTTTGGCTTATTATTGTGAAAATTCTGTTTCTTGGGAGGCTTGGACTTTTCTTTCTATTGGTACAATAAGGCTTTACCAGATGTATCTGGATTGTTAATTATTCCAATATGAATGAGCTTATCTTGCTCTCTGATTAAGGAATAACAAAAGGATACAAGGCTAGGCTCTTGATAGCTAGCTGTAGTCAAGGATTCTTTCATGGAGTAGAATGTAGATATAAAAATAGAATATGCAGGTCCAAGTTTTGAAAGAATATGATAAATACATTGTTTGTCTTCTTTATTAATATTTCATTCGGCACATCATAGTATAAGAGTTTTATACTTAGATAAATAGTCTTGAATGCATGAAAAATAATTTTGATTCAAGGAAAGCAACTCATTCTCAAGTTGATGACCTCGAATTTCATTGTGTTTACCAAACACAGATTCCAACTTTTCCCAAGCGAGATTAGGTTCATCAATTCCAGATATGTGGAATCGCAAATCAGTAGAGATTGAAATCCCAATCAATCCAAGAGCTTCATCAAATCGATTTTCCCATTTAATTTTCTTATCATCATCAGTGGGTTCTGTTTCTTTCCCTGAGGTTATCCTGAAAAGTCCCCTACTTCGCAGAACATCATTCATATGAGATTTCCATGAGAAATAGTTAGAAATTGTACGTATAATATCACAAGGGGTGGCCATACTTTAAAATAATGGCTGAAAGAATAGAAACTAACTATCTATATGCAAAGAGCTTGAAAAAATATGCTATTTAAAAAAAAAACGGCACTTAAAACTGATTCCCGATGATGAAGTTATGCTTGATCAAAGAAAATGTTGAAAATGTCCCCAATAGTGATGTGGCAGATATTAACTTGACCAACTAAAAAAAGAATCCCCCTCCTCCCAAGATCAACCTTTGACAATCACTTTTACAATAAAGCTTCTTTGAAGTGAATCACTTTTGTAGAATAAGTGATGTTCACTTATACAATAATGTGACTTTTAAATAGTGCGGCAATAAATTAAAAGACTTAAGTGACTCACTTTTATTTTATTTTATTTATGTGAGATGCACTTTTACAACAAAGTAACTTGAAAATAGAAATTGCATGCACTAAAAAGTAGCTTGATAATACTTGAACTCAAAACTTATCAAGGTGTAAAGAAACTTTGGACAAAGTGAGCTACGTTTAAAAGGTATGTAAAAGTATGGAAAGAGGAAGGGGGATTTTTTATTTTTACTCTTCTCTCTCATTTTATGTTCTTGCTTTCTTTTCTTGCAAATCACAAAAAAAAATGAAAAACAAAAAACTTATAAAATATGATAGATTTAAAAAAAAACAAATCTGTCACTGTAACATTATACCTTCAGATTTGGTGAAATGGGTGTTTCTGGAGCAAACGGAAATGGTTTTTGGTGAAACAAAAACTATTTCCCAATGGAAAAGGTGATTCATACATAATGGAATAGATCCCATAGGCCAAAAATGTACAAAAAAAAACCCTTTCAAACTTTCAGCAACATCAGTTCTAGATATTGATTAAAAAAGAAAGCGGCTCTTCATAAAAGCTCTGATACCATGTTCGGGTACACAGGGTACTCCCAAAAGACCAAACACCTTCAGAAACTAATTCACACAAATAGATCATAGATCAACAAACCAATGTTTTCCAGGTGGTTAAAACCCTTGAGAGGGAAACAGTCCATGGCCCTAGCCAAATAGCTACTTGGAGCAATTTATTATGCAAAAGAAAGAAAGTTACATGAGCTTCTCATAATCGATCAACTAGCCAATGACCCTCTATGCTCTTTAAATAGATATCATAGACCAATCGAGTGTTAAGCCACGGATCAATGGTAGGTATGATCGAAGAGAAGTTGAACCGTTAGATTACTCTATGTCTAGAACATATCATAACTGTCAGATTAGAATATTTACAAATACATACTGATGCATACTAAAGAAACACACTTTTACCTAACGGATATATTACACAAGTTGATATTAACTAACTTCTAAGTGTCTAAATATCCTAACAAAATTTGTGTCTTAACCTATTTGTTTCATTGTGTGTTTTTAAAAATAAAAAGACAATACTAATTCACCCCCCTGTCTCAGTATTGTAGAATAATCCAACAATTGGTATTAGAGTGAGTTCCTCCATCACATTTCAACCACTTGAAGGTATATACTATTTTAAAACCACTATGGATCAACAAGAAGGTTTAGCCACCAACAAACATCCATTGTTCACATTATAAAATTATGCTTACTAGAGTGTTAGAATGAAATTCCATCTGATTTCCCTTGGATGGAAGTTTTGGGATGCAACGGTAGAGGAATATAAAATAGAGGACCAAGCACCTATAGAAAATATAGAACTAGGCCAATACGAAGGTAATGCAAAATCCTTAAATGAAATCGTGAGTGGGTAGACAAACTTTGTATTTACAAAATTTATGCGATGCAATACTACCAAACAAGCCTGGGATAAGTTAAAAATTATTTATGAAGGTGAATCTAAAGTCACAGAATCCAAGCTTTAGAGATGTAAAGGGAATTTTCAGAGCCTTAAAATGAAAGAAGAGGAAAATATTGGGGAATACCTTCTAAGAGTAGATGAGGTTGTCAATTCTATTAGAGGTCTTGTAGGAAGATTAAAAGAGACAGAAGTTGTGAGTAAGGTACTAAGAATGTTGCCAATGAAATATCACTCAAAAGTATCCACCCTAGAGGAACAAGATGATCTTAACAAATTGATAGTAGATGAACTACATGGAATCATCACTACATATGAGATGAGAACTGGGATAAATGAATCCTCAAGAAAAGAAGCCATATTTAAAGCCTCATCCAAAAATCAATTAGAGAACATAGATGATGAGGAGGATCTTTTTATTAAAAAACTTGAGAAGGGCACTCAAAAATATCAAGGAAATTTACCCCTAACATGTTTTAATTGTGGAATAATTGTACATTTTGCTTCAAAATGTAATTACACTAAACAAAATAATAGTGATCAGAGAGAAGTATCAAAATTCAAAAAGGGTAAAATAGGAAACAAGAAGAAGTCCTATGAGAAAAAGAAAATTGTCTACACCATGGAAAATAGCGAAGATGCAAATATAAGTGAAGATAAGGAAATTGGGATTCTATTCATGGGTCTAGACACTCAAGCCTAAAGAGTGCGAATGTAAGAGATCCAGAGAACTACCCCAAACCCTCAAGATTAAAGAAGAAATAATATGGTTCCTAAAAGACCAAATAGATATTTTCCAATCTTCTTAGGTAACTATTACTCCTATAATAACTTTGGTCATAAATCCTTAAACTTCATAGATAATGGGAATGTTCCTGAATATAAGAAGAAGTTATCAAGTAATAAACCTAAAGGAAATCATAACCTTTTTGCACTTCTGTAGAAATATGACATAGAGTATTACAAATGTAATAACCATGGACATATGGAAAGATATTGTAAACTAATGAATCTTACAAAAAGGACGGTTGCAATTATGTCTGAAAACAGAAAACAAAAGAAGTATTGGCAGGAAAATGAAGAAAAGGAAAGTTCCATGATTGCTCTATGTGCAACACAAAATCAAAATCTAAGGCACTTAGATAGCGCGTGTTCAAAACATATGAACGGTGACCCAAACAAATTCAGAACACTAAAAGATAATAAGGGTAAAGTCACTTTTGGAGACAATTTGTCTTCCAAGATAATTGGAAAAGGAACTGTTGTTGTTAATAATAAGATCAAAGCAGAAAATGTATTACTAATAGAAAATATCAAGCATAATATCCTTAGTGTAAGTCAAACATGTGATGAAGGGAACATCTTTATTTTTGACTCAAATAAATGTGAGATTAGGAAAAAGGACTCATGAAGAGTTTTTGGCATTGCTATAAGAAATTCAAACAATGTATACATCCTAGAAAATCAAAATCAATGTTACTTAAGTATCGTTGAGGAAAGTTAGTTATGGAACAGAAGGATGGGACATTTAAACTTTGAAAATCTTGTCAAAATAAATAAGAATGAAGCTTTAAGTGACTTACCTAAAATTGTAAAACCTCTGAACATAGTTTGTAAACATTGTCAACATGGGAATCAAACTAGAGCTAGTTTTAAAACAAAGGAACATATGATCTCACGTCTTCTTGAAATAGTGCACATGGATCTTTGTGGACAAACAAGAACTAAAATACTGCAAGGAGAATACTATTTCATGTTGATTATTGATGATTATACAAGGATGACTTGGTTGAAATTTCTCAAGGAAAAATCAAAATGTTTTGAAAAATTCAAATCTTCAAGGAAATGGTTGAAAATGAGACACATATGAAAATCAAAAGTCTTAGATGAGACAATTGTTGCACTTGGAATTTCCACATTCCTGTTATATTTTCAGAAACCCTAACCTAAGACACCTTGGTTATCCCTTTTTTCCATATTTTGGAGGGACATCACCTTTACCCTATTTGCATAGAGCATCGATAGTCCCTCTGACAGTAGAGCAAGGAGCATCGACCTGCCTTTTCTTTGGAAATAAATTAGGTCAATGCCTTTACCTCTTCTGATCAATGTGTTGATAGGCCAAAAAGGGGAAAAAGGAGGTTCTAGAAGCTTGTAGAAGCCTCCATGGAGTCAGTTCCTATTTGCTTGGTAGAGGTGGCATTCACCTCCTTTACCTATTTGGATCAGCTCCTATCCATTCCTAAGTCAATCTCATGTGTTTTGGGCCTATAAATGAATCCTTCATGATGTGAGTGAGGGAGGACAAAATAAAGTATCCTTATGATGTTGGATTGAAGTCCAGTTAGAGGAAAAGAAGAGTTTGCTTGTATGTGAAGAGATGTTCATAGTTGTGAAGGAATATAGATTTTTTGTAGAGGTTGAAGCCATCAACATAAAGTCTTGGTTGTAACTTTATCCTCTTATATTTAACAAAAAAGTGTTCCCCTTTCCTTTTCATTGAATATAAGTAATTAATATATCATGATGCTGTCATCTTGTTTGTTTTTATATTGATATGTTTTGAAGGTGTTGAACCATTGCAAGGGATTTTGGATAAAATACAAAGAGATATAGGCTCGAGGTATATTTTATTTCATGTTGTTTAAATTAATTACTTAAGGAAAGGATATATTGATGTGTCTTTTTGTTCTGTGGTTGTGACTTACAAGGTCGAGGAGTAAATGGGGTCCACATCGATTGCATAATTCATAACAACAACAATGGAGGAGTGTTTACTTCAAATGAGTTCAATGAGTTTTGTAAGACACATGGAATTAAGACGCAATTCTCAGCTACAATAAATCCTTAGTAGAACGGTGCTGTTGAAAGGAAAAATAGAATAGTCCAAGAAGCTACGAGAAGAATGATTAATGAAGTAAAGTTGTCATATGCATATTGGAGAGAAGCAATATACACAGTTGTCTATATACTTAATAGAGTACAATCAAAGGGAATAAGGACAATACCCTTTATGAGATATGGTATGGAAGACTAGCCTCAGTCAAATATTTCAAATTATTTGGCAGTAAGTGTTACATTAATACGAATGAGGATGACCTTGGAAATTTTGACTCTAGGACAAATGAAGGAATATTTCTAGGATATTCATCCACCAAGAATGTATAGAAAGTGTGGATGTAAGAGTAGATGATATAAAACCAAGAAGTGAAAGAAGTCATGACAGTACTGAAGATACAAATAATGAAGAAAAGGAAGATTTGCAAGAGGACGAAGGTACTCATGATGAAGAAGAAGGACTAAAAGGGGAAGATACACATGAAAGTGAATAAGTGTGACATCCCAAAATGTGACATCCCCAAAAATTCACAAAAATTTAAAATTTTCCTTTGTGATATTAAATGCTAAATCATAGCTAGAATGATAGTTTATTAATTAAATTCAAACAGATAGATCAAGAGAAAACTCAGAAGTAATTACTAATTGGTTAACTATAAATAGGAGGCTACTAACTTGTAAGTCACATGCCGCTAACCGTACTAAATCTATAATGATTTTCAGCCTTGAATAAAATGTTTACCAAACTTTAAAGAGTTTCAAATTATTGAATTCAAATCATTGGTTATTTGTAAGAATGTGTATGATTCTAATGGTTATTTTATTTTCTTACTGAAGGGCTTACTTATCTTTTCTTGCAGCTAATGCATATTTGATGCTTGTACATGATTCACAGGTAATAACTTACTTCCAGGTTTATGATATAAGAATTTAATGGTTGAAAGACTAAACGAGTAAGTTAGAAAAGATCCTTAAACTCTAGAAAGGACTAGTCTACCTAGGTAGTGATTTGGAATTGATAGCGTGATTATTTGTTCTAAAAAAATAAATTATATAAATGATGATATATAATTATAAACCATGTTTTTTAGTCATTAGTAATACCAAACTCCTGAATACACTTCCAAATTGGTTTATAAATCTGAATTTTAACTATGTAAATCTTAGAACTTTCCTAAGCCCTAGAATTATCATTACTATTTTTATTTAGCAGTTAGATACTAACTACAATTATAACAAACCTAGCCTAGGAATATAACCAATGCATAAAGTAATAACTATATCCTAGCTAGAACTTCACAATGCATACAATAATAATTATAAACTAGCTCAAAGCTTAAACGTATCAATCCATAACTTGTTTAATTATAAAAAAAAGTAATAGTATTAATTTGCATACAATAACTTGTATATTATTTTATCAAAATTAATAGTAGCGCATTTACCATATGGAAGGGCTAACAAACAGGCTCAAACTATATCAATACACAAAAACATTTCAACCATAGTGGGATCCACATGGTAGATGCTCACTAGGTGGAGGGTTTTGGAAATAACCCCTAGGCATATACATTCATTTTTTCCCTAAATGCAGTTTGGCTTCAACTGTTTGTTGTTTTGGGAAGGAGGAGTGGGATGACATGCCCTAGGCCTTCTCAAGTGTCTGCAAGAGATGTAAAACTTGTCTTGGTCATGGAGTTATCTAAATTTATTATATGGTTCTTTTCCATTATTGTTCCCTTCAAACTCGGTGGTGGCATTAGTAGGCTCACTGCTCTAGTTCCTTGCTATTATTATTTCCTCCAGACTCAGTCGTGGTATTAGCAGTCTCAATGTTATACGTGGTAAGTCATAATGAAAATTGCTCCAAGCATTTTTATTTCTTTTACTTATTATTATCTATAATAAGCTATTTACTAAGAATTCAATGTTATTTCTTTGTTTGAAAGTAGGTGAAAAATACATGGAAATGCACAGTCGAAAGTGAAGGTGATTCCTCTGAAGCTGAAGGGTGTGAGTATGATAGGCTCCGTAAGCCTCGGTCCCAACCCTGAGGTACCCTTCATCGTGAATGTTTCTGCAGTGTTTTCGATGGTAGTTGCAGTCTGTTAACACAGTGTTCATACTACTTGTGTTAGGATTAGTAATCCTCCCTTGTCCAAATTTGGTCATATGTCTAAATTGGGAGTCATGTATAAATCGGGAGTCCATCCAGTCTATTTATAGTCATTAGCACAATTGGGTCAACTTGACCTAATTGGGGCACATGTTTCAGTTACTAAAGTGTGGGGAACACTAATTGAGGCTCACTGCCACTAATTGCACTTGATTGCATTAGTTTAGGAGCCTCCTAGACCAATCCCTACAATTTATCAAGCCACTGGGAGTGCCGAAACCAACCAAAGTCAGTTCACTTTAGTTAATGACTGGTCAAGCTAAGTTAGGAGTTAGTTACATTCAGTTATAGTCCTCTACATTCAGTTAGTGCTATGTTTACATGAATGAACACATGTGGGGCGCATTTCTCACCTACCACTATCAGTTAACCTTAGTAAACACTGAATGTAACACTTGAGTTGTGTTTTAGAGCTCCGATGAACTCTGGTTATGGTTTAGACAAGTTTAGTTAACTATTGAGTCCTTCGATAGTGATTTAGACAAGGTCTCTGTTACCTACAGTCAAGTAGAATCTAATCAATTTGAACTTCCTCATATGGATTCGAATTTCTTGTGGCAATTAAAGCCATTGTACTTCATTGTAATTATCTATCTAATTACTCTTTGATTAATGAAAAGCGTTCACAGTTGCAAGCCATTTTTGTACTGTTTCATTCTTCAATAACTAAGTAAATTGTGTGATCTATCATGTGAGTTGTGTGTTTGTCCACAGATCTATGTGCTCAATTTAATATGGTATCAGAGCCTTGGTGAACAAGGCACTTCTCCTCCTCAAATCTCCTACTGGATCATTTTTTTTGTTTTGCAGGTACAACTTCAAAATGATTTCATCTTTGATGAGACAAGGTCTCTGTCGGGTGTCTATTGGGCTCGGTAAAGAGTGTTTTAGTAAGATTAACTGGATGAATAAAATTGATGGAGCTTTTGGAACATATAGCACCATAAGCATCCTTGATCCAAAAATATTGGCCTCCACTCTCTCTGATGAAGTTGTTCAAGATAAAGAAGAAGCAGAAGCTTCTACACAGTCAATTCAAATTGAAGACAGTCTCTATGCAGTGACTCCTTCTCCTGATGCTCCGGAAGTTCATGAGATCTCTGATATCTCATCTTCTCATATTGCTGAAACAGAAGAATACATTTGAATCTCTGATATTGAAGGAAAATTCTGCTGCACTTCCATGGAAACATTCACTGGTGATTTTCCTTTAAATTCTGTGCAAAATTTACTAGTAATTGCTTTCTAAAGTGAAGAGAAATTTGATTTTTCTCCGTCTAATGTTGCTGCTGGTGTGCAAATATGTGATACCTTGGATATTTTGGAAGAAATATCAGATTACCAGAGTGATCCATTCGCTCCCCACGATCTATATTTTCTAGCAAATTCCTGCAGGATTGCATGCACCAAAATTCAGAATTTTGAAGAAGAAGAAAGCTGTGCATCCACCGTCTCGGTTAACCATTTATTTGAATCTGATATTAACCTTATTGGATCTGATATGATATTATTTAGATATGATCTGATATTTCTTGGTTTAATATATCAAATTCATAATATTTCAGTACCACTTGTAGCTGTTCTCATCAACGGTGTGAAGAAACAAGTACCACAAGTCTCCTACAAAACTGTTGCTGGGGATTTTATTCCATTTCACAGTTTTGGATCTGTTTTGAACCTATTTAGATCTGATTTAATTTCTGATATGATATTATTTGGTTCATATTTTAAAATCCAAAATCCTTCAGTCATGCTTGTAGCTGCTCTCACCAATTTCGGTGTGAAAAATCAAGTACCGCACTTTCTCTTCAAAACTGCTGATGGGGATTTAGTGTTAGTTTCCTCATATGAGGTTGCTGATATTTTATTATGTGATTCATTATCTATTTCAGAAGCTATATCAGACTATGGATCTCAAGAATTCACTCTCAATAGTCTCAATGCTTCTCTACCATTGATCACATGCTCATCTCCTCACAGAACTAGTAAAGAGGAAGATTTTCTGCATCCGCCTAGACACCTGCTCCTAACACTTGGGGCTGTTATTACCACTCATGGTTTTCTGTTCATGGATGAAACATATCAGTTTCTTGAGTGTTCCTCACATTCTCTAAATTCTCAAGAACCTTTTCTCACTTTTCGGTTGACTTCAGTTGCTCTACATGGGTCCATTCTTCTTCCGGAAGTTGTCTATATTTTTTATTTAGTTGAGCATATCATTATTCTTGAAAAGAGGAAGATTCCTCCAGACATAATGATGGAGAGGTTCACATTCCAAGACCCAGGATACCTATGCACAGAAGAACCAGATTGATCCTGATTCTACCTGCCTAATTAGAGGGGGGGATTTTTTCCCATGTGGTTTTTCCCCAGCACCTTGTTTTTGAGCAGTTACTTTACTTTACTTGATGTAATGGGTGACCTATGGTCTTAGTTACCAGGGCCCACAGTTTGTCCAAGTTAGAATTCAGGGGGGGTGTTAGGATTAGTAATCCTCCCTTGTCCAAATTTGGTCATATGTCTAAATTGGGAGTCATGTCTAAATCGGGATTCCATCCAATCTATTTATAGTAATTAGCACCATTGGGTCAACTTGACCTAATCGGGTCACATGTTTCAGTTACTAAAGTGTGGGGAACACTAATTGAGGCTCATTGCCACTAATTGTACTTGATTGCATTAGTTTAGGAGCCTCCTAGACCAATACCTACAATTAAGGAAGCCACTGGGAGTGCCGAAACCAACCAAGGTCAGTTCACTTCAGTTAATGACTGGTCAAGCTAAGTTAGGAGTTAGTTACATTCAGTTCCAGTCCTCTACATTTACTTAGCGCTAGGTTTACTTGACTGAACACATGTGGGGTGCATTTCTCATCTACCACTATCAGTTAACCTTAGTCAACACTGAATGTAACACTTGAGTTGTGTTTTAGAGCTTTGATGAACTCCGACTATGGTTTAGACAAGTTCAGTTAACTATTGAGTCCTCCGATAGTGATTTAGACAAGGTCTTGGTTACCTACAGTCAAGTAGAGTCTAATCAATTTGAACTTCCTCATGTGGATTCGAATTTCTTGTGGCTATTAAATCCATTGTACTTCATTGTAATTATATATCTAATTACTCTTTGATTAATGAAAAGCATTCACAACTGCAAGCCATTTTTGCAATGTTTCATTCTTCAATAACTGAGTAAATTGTGTGATCTATCATGTGAGTTGTGTGTTTGTCCACATATCTATCTGCTCAATTTAATAACTTGTATTAGAATCTTGTTTGGTTTGAAAAAGAACATGGTGGAGGCCGTAAGGCCATCCTTAGTTATAACCCTTAGGGTTTCACATGCGAGCTATTATTCTTGTAAAATTTTTTTAGGGTAAATGTAAATTTGTCCAATTTTTTAAAAATTGTTTGGTTAAACTATAATACCTTATGTGAAAGCTTCCTTAGCCTTTTTTCTCAGCTCTGTAACTCTTTCATGGCTACAGATATGTTAAGGCATTTTTTTGTTTTATGGGTCTTACCATGTGGTGACTGTAATGGTTAAAAATAAAGAATTTTGTTTTTTAAAAGGAAGAGCTTACATGCCATAGTATAAATTCCTGTTAGTGTTAGTTTTCCTCTTGTAGTTTCAGTTGTATAAAGAATTAAGCTTGGTAAAAGGTTGTTTTTCTATCACGACAAACTATTTGTAAAAAAATATTCTACCACTGCGAATTGGTTAAGCCATTGGAAAAATTAGTTAATGAAATTATATTTGTGCGAAGGGTACCATAAATATTAATCTAGGGTTTGGTTCTTAATGTTAGAATAATCAACCCATATTTAGCTACCTTAGACATTAAATTAATCCATTTTTGTCTTATTTGCCTAGTTTCCATATTCCACCTTATGCAAGTTGTCATCTACACGTACATAGTGGTCAAACTTGCTAATTTTGAGTCATGGAGCACTTGGGAAACCTATTGGAATCAAATCTACTTTATTCCTATCCTCCCTAGCGCCTGTCTACTTTTTCAGCTTTATTGCCTGCTTTTTCAGTGTTTTAAGGCAATTGGGAAAGTTTGACTAGGTGAGGTTAACTTGTTTTTTGTACTCCAAATCCTCCACTCTTTTCTCCTATGAAAAGCATGTATGATTTTTCATTCCATTACCTTTTCTCTTGCCTAATTGATTTTTCCAATTCGTGAGCTCCTTGATAGTTTTGGAAACTGCTTTATGCACCTATGGGGGATTTGCTTAGATTTAGTAAGCCTACTTTTGACTAGATTCGAATGGAATATTCATGCATTCAAATCCCTAATTTAATTATTTATTGTGGAATCCTATGACTTCACAGGGTTGGATATTGTACACTTATTCAATACAGTTTAGTGTTCAGCTCCATATTCAGTCTCTTTTGTGAGTAATTTTGCATGTGTAATTGGCAATTGATGTGAGTGTAATTTTTCTAACACTAGGTTCAATTTTCACATGGTATCAAAGCATTTGTAGATCAATTTCTCTCCTTCCAATTTGTTTTGCAAGTTCGAAATCATTGACTAGGAGCATTCTACTACCTGCCGGCACAATTTCTGAGCTATGGATCAATCTCAGAAGATCATCTTGACTCCATTTAACTTCTTTGAATGGAAAGCAGAGATGGAGATACTGTTGAGAGTGAAAGGCCTCTATAGAGTGACTATGGTAACAGAAGCAGAGCCCAATGCAGCTACAGAGAAGATAAAATGGCACAACAGGAGGGATGAGGCCTATGGTCTCTTGTGTTTGAGTATATCCAGAGACCTCCTTTTCCATCTTTATGGATTGAAATCACCGAATGAAGTATGGAAGAATCTTGTTGATCTTTTTGGAAATACAGATGATATGAGGGGACATCAAATTGAAAATGAACTGATCTCCCTGAGTCCAAATAGCTTTGAATCCCTGCAACTCTATTTCTCTAAGTTCAAAGCACTGGTTTTGCAGCTAAAACAATGTGGGATCAAAAAGAAGGATGAACAGCTGGTCTTGGCCATACTCTCAAAGCTTGGCCCTAACTATTTAGTGTTTGTTTCTACCTTCTATGCCACAAAGTTGACAGCTCGAAACTGGAAGATGCCTATCCTTGTAGATTTCATGGAATCTCTCACAAAAGAATAAGATAAACTGGTGATGATGGGCACCATCAAACCATCCAAAGACCAAGCTATGGTTGCTGGAGATTCAAGGGTGGATTCAAAAAGCAAAAAGAAAGCTAAAAATCCACCTGAGCAAAAGAGAGACAAGAACAAGTCTCTGGAGGAGCCTCAAGGTTCCAAGAAGAACTACCAGAAGAAGAAGAACAAAGGAGAAATGAGCAAGTGCGCATACTACAGTAAGGGAAATCATTCTGAGAGCTCCTACATGAAGAAGCAAATAGACATGCTGAACCAAATCCTAGAGAAGAATGGCATCTCCCTTCCAGATAGCTCAAAGAAGAGGAAAGGAGGATCAAGTTCACAAGACAGAGAGAAAGTTCATGCATTGGTTGCTAGCACATCAAGCTCGCCTAGTTTCTTCATTGATTCTAGAGCTTCAAGATATATGATTTCGACCAAGGAGGCATTCACCTCACTTGACATGTCAAAAGGTCCACCAATAGTACTGGGAGATGACTCTCTCACTGAAAGTTTGGGCAAAGGGAGGATTGATCTTGATCATGGTAAGTTCAGCAATGTGTTGTATGTTCCAGGTCTTTCCTCTAACCTCTTATTAGTGTATCAGATGACCCACATAGGGTCTCCAAATAATTTCATATTCTCCACTGATGAAGTTGAGATCACAGAGATCTCAAGTGGTAATGTCATTGCAAAAGGAGTTGGAAATCATACTTCGAAGGTATACATGTTCTCACACTTCCTACCCTACTCAAACCCCTCTGCTCTTCTGATTCATACTAATGAGGCAAGCAAGATTTGGCATGAAATATTTTTCCACCTAAATTACAAGTATCTTTCTGATCTTAGTGAAAAATAGATGGTCATAGGGTTACCAAAGATAAAATTTTCCAAAGGAGTCTGTCAAGGTTGCATCCTAGGAAAACACCCAGAGCATAAATTTGAGAGAGCTAGTCATGAGAGAAACTCTCCACCCCTTGAGTTGATCCACAGTGATGTTTTTGTCCCATTCCCTCATATGTCCATGAGTCAGGCCAAATATGCATTGAATTTCATAGATGACCTTTTGAAGTATTACTAGGTTTACTTCCTGAAACAGAAGTCTGAAGTTTCTGGCCTCTTATCTGACAATGGGAGGAAACTCAAGGTCCTCATATCTGAAAATGGTGGTGAGTATGTCAAGTATGAGTTTATTCAATATTTTTCAAATGCAGGTATTCATATGCAGCATTCTATCCCTTACATACCACAGCAAAATGGTGTTGCAGAGAGGAAGAACAGATCACTAAAAGAGATGGCAACCTGCATGATGGAGGCTAAGACTTTACCACCAAAGTACTGGGCCAAAGCTATAAAATGTGCAGCCTATATCCAGAATAGGTTGCCTCATAAACATATTGATGGTATGACTCCTTTCGAAGCATGGAGTGGGGACAAGCCAGATGTGACCCATTTCAGGATTTTTGGCTCAAGGGCTTGGGCTAGAATTCCAACATAAAAGAGAAAGGATTTTCAGCCCCAAAGCCAAGAGTGTCTATTTGTTGGGTACTCTAAAGATTCAAAAGGGTACAAGCTGATAAATTTGAGCACAAAAAAATCCTTCATTGAAAGGTGTGTTCAGTTTCAAGAAGAACCCCTAGCAGCACTAGAAGTTGGAGAAGCGTCTTCACCACCAGAACCTTTGAATGTAAGTGAAGAGATAGTTGAACATGATGATTCTGATATGTCTTATAGTCATGATTTTATTATAGACCCTAAAATCCATACAAGGCCAAAATGGGCAGCTAATACCATTCATGCAGCTAGAGAGCTAGCTGGAAATCCTAATGACCCTAGGAAGACTAGATCTCAATTTGAGAGTGCTTTGTGCATGAAAGATCCTATGTTTGCTGAGAAATGCTATCTGATGGTGGAATCAAATCCTCAGACATATGAATATGCATCAGGAGATCCAAGATGGCAAGTATCCATGAAGGAAGAGTTCAGCTCACTCTAGAAGAGCAACACTTGGGAGCTGGTAGATCTTCCCCCAGGGAGGAAGCTAGTTCAGTGTAAGTGGGTGTACAAGACCAAATTTTCTGCTGATGGTTCACCTCTAAAGTACAAGGCACTACTACATTTCGATCCAAAATCCGACGGTTACTTCCGACGGCGCGTGGATTTTTTCTTTTAAACCTACCAAAAATCAGAAAGTTAATTTTTTTATTTTAAATTTTGGTCATAAGCGTCGCTTAAGCGATGGCTAGGCTCATAAGCGTCGCTTAAGTGATGGTGCATAAATTGATCAATCATTTAAAAAAATACATTTAAATGTCAAGTGTAAAAATATTTGAAAACCTGCTTTGATTCATTATCAGTAAAAATTATAAATGAAACCTTTTAATCATTAGCCCATCAAATATCAGCCTCATTGTCTTCTATTGGGCCATATGGGCTAGAGTACTTTACAGGGATTCAAACCTTCGACTTGGAAATAAGAGCAACTACACTTTGAAACTCTAATTAGTGTGTATAGGAAAATACATGTATTATTCTCTGCCCTTATCCATAAGTTTGTGTTGGTTTGTTGTTCCAAAAGAAAGAATTGAGGGTTGTGTGATCTAGAATGATGGTGTTTTGAAGGATCGAGTGTATGCCATTTGCAAATTGATTTGATGGGGGACTGGCAATGCACATGGCCTCTCCTTCCAATGGGGGGATCCTCGGCAGATATTGTTGTGAATAGCAAGAGACAGAGAAGACCCAGTGTGAGATTGGGAGAGATAGGAGACCAGTCTGCTGCCTATGCCTATTCTTCACAGGATCTTATCAGGAGGAAGAAGCAGAAGCAGTGGAATCAGCCACTAACTGGTTTTTTCCCAAATTATTCATATTTCCCAGGCGGGTCCGGTAAGTTATCGAAAACGCGGCCTTTGTTAAACATTAGCAGTGATGAACAGGTCATTTTAGATGACCCAATTTCTCATTGTGGGTTTCCTTCTGACGAGGGTGGGAAAATGCAGCTGAACCCTATTTGTGTTAGTAAGAAGCTCAGGCATGGTAGGACATGTAGGAGGGGTGTGGGATTAGTTGGAAAGATGACTAGGACCATGAGAGTGAGCCCTGAGAGCAATAATAATGGGTAGGACAAGGGTTCCAGGGATGATAATGGGTTTGGGGCCTCTTATGATGCTGATACTCCTGAATGCTTCAAGGACTCTGATCTGGATACATCAGGGAGCCCAATGAAGGAGACCTATACAATCCACTTGGATTCGCCTGATTCCAGGCCTGTTAATTTGGGTTCATCTGAGTGCCATCATACGATGGGGGAAGTGTCTGGGAACAAGAGGGAGGAGGAAACATGGGCTCATAAAAATAAATATTCCACGGAATATGGTAATGGTAGTGGGCTTAATTTCCCCTCTGAATCGAACACTAGGTCTAAGAAAGATGGAATGAGGGATCGGAATGGCGATGACGATAAAAAGCTTAGTGATGCACACTACTTAGGTATGGTAAAGGATGTGAGGGCCTGGTTGAATGGACAAGGATGTCTTGCCATTGTTGACATTAGATGATCTTAAGGAGATGGGAATCAATGCTGTCGGTGCCAGACGTAAAATATATTCTACAATTCAAAATATTGGAAAGCGCTTTACGGTGTGAGTCAACTGTTTGGATCTTATAGAGCTGGGTTATGATTTAGAGCATAGGGGCAGAGGGTTTGATGCTGCTTGTATGCAGGATGCTTTGGCCTTAAATGAAAGGCAGTTAACATAAAATATAAATGTTTGAACGGAGTTCTATTGTTCTGTAAATAAAGCACCTGTATTGATATATATTTTAATGGACTTTCTTACATTCTATGTGTGCCATCTGTTTTGATATTTGAACCAACAAGTTGATTGTGCAGGTTGCTTTATGTTTTTCTGTTTGGTCGTGATGTATCAATACTATATTGTTATATTATTATTACACTGTCTATTCTCTTCTCACATATTTCAATTTAGTAGCTTTTTCACATTTTACATGTGTGGTAACGAGTATATAAAAGAGAACTGACATGATTTTAAACTGAAAATTGCCAAATGGAATCTGGCACCCTTACTGAAACCTTAGTATTGGTGACATGTACATTTAGTGGGGGGAATGTGTGGCTTAGTGCAAGAAGAAGGATGCTCTATAGGTTAAACTTTGGATGCTGGGCCATCTCCTTGGAAGGAAACAATTCATTTGTTAGAGGCTGTGTCAGATCTTTGAGTTGCCAGTTTTGTGTAAACATGTAAGCCACCAATTTTTCCAATTCTTGGCACTGGATTTCCCATCTGTATTGTTCCCTCAGGTGAGCCTAGGAGGACCCTAATACTACAATGTGAGTGATTTATGTCGACAGAAATGAAGAACTGTTGATTCATTGCTCTCATTTGCCTGGGTCAGTGGTTTGTAGGTAGGAGCATATATCTTTAGGATTGAAAAGGATCTTGAAAATAAAACCATTTCTTTTATTATGAGAATGAATTGGTTGATTGCAAGGATAACCGATAATTGTCTCTGATGCCAAGGCAAGCGCCAAAGATTTGTATACCACTGAGGTTTCACTAGATTGTTTATGGATGGGTTGTCAATCAGTCTAAAGGTTGTCCAGGTGACCTAATTTTATTCTTTTTTGAAATACAGGGCTGTTTAGTTATGTTGGAATTGTTTTGTTCTCCTACTAAAGCAAGTGCCCCCCTATTTTCTGTTGTCTAACTACTTTCGCTGAATCTGTTGATGATCCACATCTAAAATAGATAAGGGTCAACATGATTCAATTTTTAAAGAGTTGAACAGCGCACACACATTGGTATCTGATTTTGGCACTCCCTCTCTAGGTGTATTTTTCTTTCATCTTTGTTGTTCATGGTGAGAAATTATTTCTTGGAGATTAGATCTGTTTTTCTTTTTCTTTTATAGAGTTTCTCATGTGCTCCCACCTTGTATCAACATTGTTGTACTTAGCAATGGCATTAACCTACTATTTTGGTCATTCATTAGACATTAATAAATGTATCTTATCTTAGCTAGGAGAAAACATTTTTTTCAAATGCTTCATATATTACATTAAAGAGCAAAGTTGCAAACAAGTATAACAGAGTTCAAGATACTTACATCATATAGACAACAAGAGAACGAAGAAATTCCTGGTACACAAAAGCTAGAAAGGCCATCATATGGACCCAAGCCATCATGGTGAGGGACTCAACATTATGGCATAAATACATTAGTGAATTCACATGAGTAGAACTGACTCTTCCTTAAAACATGGCAAAACCCCAAGAGAAAGAGGACGAGGAACCTAATAGAAAGTAACTTTGCAATGATGTTTCTACATAAAACCAATTGCAACCAAATAAATTGAAAGCCAAGTAATTTGCAGTTGTTCTTGACCATCCAAGTGTCCAATAGGAGGGGCCCCTTCTAGGAAAGTAGAGCTAGAACCAAAGACTGAAATTCAGCTTCAAACCATGACTAAAAGACTTTGGTATCCTGACATTTCCAAGAAACGCACTGCACTGTCTCCTTACCGCACACTACTCAGGACAAATTGGTAGCGCCAACTTTGTGCAGTCTACTCTTGACAATTAATTTGTGATGAAGCAATAACCAACCCTAAACTTTATGTTTAAAGGAGGCAAGAGCTTCCAAATGGATTGACATCGATGTAGTTATCGGTGTCCATTGGATCTCCAAGCCCCCACTTTTTATTTAAGCAAAGTCCTATGCTTCAGGAGTGTCTCAAGAACTCATAAATGCCCTCCATCTCATAGGCTTTCCACTTTCCCATCTCCAATCACTTTAGATAGATCATAGAACCTTCCCTTTTCTGTTCATATTTTATACAAACAACTCTTTGGAATTATATTGCAACGAATTGTGAGAACAACCTTGTGCACACCAGAATGCTTTTGAGCATGGTTAAGAGTTCACATATGCCATTGTCGATTGTTTGAATTCCATACGTCTTTCAAAAAACAAGGCCTCTCTGAGCTAACCTTTTGTCTCTAGGATGCTCCAAGAATAATATGAGGCCGTGCTACTCCCTCATATCACCAATATCTAGCCCCTTTGGTGCTAGAACCATCATGCATGAACCAAGGTGTATTAGTCTCTAGGCATGATGAATAAGTATACAAATATACGAGCCATGACAATGACAATTCATCAAGGAGAAAAGTGAGTTTCCTGCATCAAAACACCACCCCGATCAAATAGAAGCATCATCTTTAAACAAATAAGGTGTGTATCCCCAATATATCAAAAAACTACATGGGTACCATGCTGCATGTCAACCCTTGTGATAAAAACCACAGATATAAGCCTCATCCAACATGATGATTAAAAATAGGCAATGGAGAATCTGGGCCTCTTTGACCTTTGGGAACTTGATTTATTTTCTTTGCTATTTAAACAACTAGACATGCCATAAAAATTGGAACCAATTATATAATCTTATGATAAAGCATTCTAACTAGTTCTGTTTTAAACTGTTTTTATTATTTTGAATTACAAAAAATTACAAAATGCTAATTGGAAATATCTATTTCCTGTATTCACTTTCTTGTTATACTTCTAATTTACAGCAAGTGCACTATACAGTGAAGTAATAGTTAATATCTTCGTTTTTCTGTTGGAGCATAATTTTGGTTGATGTGGATGACCTTTGCTTCTCTATTGCTCCATTTTGCCTTATTACATACTTGTGCAAAGCATTGCTAGCTTTCTTAGTAGACTATTCTTTCTTAGGGTGGAGGCACACAACTGCTATATTTCAATTTGTACTGTCAAGATTCAAAACAGTTGCATTTTTCTTACCAGTTAGTTGATATAAGGCATATTTGCAAATACAAATTGATGGTATTCCTCTGAACGAGCTTGATGTGAAATGGTTCCGGTCAGAAATTGGAGTTGTGAGTCAGGTACATATATCTATTTTAATGAAAAGCTTCAGGCAACAAATGATATAAGAAAATCTAGTGGTATTATTTTATCTAACCTATTGAAATTCAGGAGCCACTCCTCTTCAGCATGGATATTGCTTCCAATATAAGTTATGGTTATGTAAAGAAAGTTAGCCAAAGGGACATAGAATGGGCTGCAAAACAGGCAGATGCACATGAGTTTATAATGTCCTTTCCAGATGGTTACAAAACTCTTATTGATAATGCTCGTCTTAGTGGGGGTCAGAAGCAACGTATTTCCATTGCTAGAGCAGTTCTAAGGGAACCCACAATTTTAGTCCTTAATGAAGCAACCAGTGCTCTAGATGCGGAGAGTGAGAATTATATAAAGGTGTAATGCTTGGTAAGGTAGCATTTAAAAAAAATCCTTTACTTGGATACTGAGTTTAATGTGATATTCTTGTCATCAGTTCAAATGCAAATCTTGATATAGGTTTTCTTTAAGCTCAGTGTGCCTTGTTGCATATGAACTCTCTGGAGAAAACAATTGAAAGAATTGTGCGAAGCAATAGCAAGAAAAAATGTACCATCCTTGTTATTACACATAGGTTAGTTCATACAATACATTTCTGTCTTTGTTTCTACTTTTTTGACACATCCAAACTCTACAAGGTACATCAGTTTGATCTTCATAACCCTAACTACCATGGGATTGTTTTGTAGGCTATCCACAATATGCATAGCGGATAGGATTGTAGTGATGAAAAGTGGGAGAATTTTGGAGGTTAGTGTCCCTTTACTAGTGCTTGGTAATTAGAATTTGTTTCATATTTTAATCAAGATAGTTCACCTGTCTAACCATCAGCACTTTATATTAGAAATTCATATTGCATGTATGTGTGATGACATTCCTGTATGAAGTCTCCGTAGAAGGTACATCAAACTTAATAGAGATTGATCCACTAAAATAGGTTGAGATTCATTTGTAGAAAAATCCTGAGAAAGAGGCAATGGTCAACTTAAACCCCGGGTTTCTATTGTGAGGTAGCAAGTACATTTTATTGTTGGTTCCAGAAATATGTCCCAAGGGGCTGCTCCACAATCACAAAAGAAACAGATTAAACGAGAGCAAACAAGTCTGTGACCCCTGTGGCACACCTTGGCAGAAATAGAACAGCACCCTTTAGAAACAGTCAGATCGCAAGTGTAGCAGAAGTACCAATGTTGTTCCATAAAGTTGCTTCCACTAGTGGTGAATGTACAAACTTTTGATGCAAGTGACCGTTCAAAAAGCATTCTAACAATTTTTTTTCTTTTTTTTTCTGCAAGTCAAACAATTGAGCATCTTTTAGCTCTCTGAAGACCTTTATTTCGGGTTTTGGGTCTCACTTGAGTTTTTTTTGATGAAAAGGATTCAGGGCTGTCAATGCTAAGATCGTAGATTTTTGTAGTGTCTATCTTCAAATATGTGAACTTTGAACCTTTTTAACTTTTCATTTGAATTGCACAATGTACAAATTGATTCTATTGGTATTAATAACTTTATCCAATATATATTCAAATCTAAAGTGTATTAATGTTGAGCACAAAATCTTCCTGTCATTAAATTTCCTGTAACTTCAGATTACTTTGCTTTAAGACCTCCTAACATAAAATTGAAAGCATCTGAACCCTTGCATTTAGTTTAAATGGAGTCTTATACTATCTTGTACGTTTTTCCCTGAATGCTTGTTCATTTTTCTTACAGAGTAGAATTGTCTCTGGAAGTACTGGTTGTCTATGTTTGGAATTGAAAAATCTCTGTTGAGATTGTATGACCTTCGTTAAAAAAGTCAGGGTTTGGTATTGAATTCAGAAAGTTGTAAAAGTAGTCATCTTGTTTTCATCCACAAAACATTAGTAAATGGAATTTAAAAAAATATTTGAATGTATTTTATACCCATAGAAACTGTTTGTCCGATTTTTGAAAATGGGCCATTTCTTATATTTGATAGCAATATGAGCAAATATGTTTCCAATTTGCAGTTTTATCATAAGTCAGATGCTAAATTGTTCATACCAAGTAAAAGATGTTTGGATGAGTGCATGTTGCAGGTTTAATGTTTGATGATCAAGGTGGAATTTGGTCACCTGTTGCTGAAGGATACGCTGGAAAACCTTTACAAATGTCACGATAATTTACTTTTAGTCTAATATATTAAATTTTGGGCTATTATTAAAGTACTGTTTCACAGCCCAAAGTTGCAGACCAAAAAAAGCAGCACTATAACAATAAACATTGGAGAAGTTTCAAGATGAGTTCTGCATCGAACCAAGGCAACTATCATTGTATTGTTAGAAGCTGGCCGTGTTAATGAATGGGTTGTGACAGAGAAGCTTGGAGATGCCATGAAGCATAAATCTGGGAAGCAGACTAAATAATCTCGCTCAAGAATTGGAGAAAGGTATTGCCTTTGCTCATATATTGTGCCATATTCTGCAATTGTCTTCTACTAGAGCATGCATTTATTACCCCCTATAAAATTTACAAGCCATCTTAATCACCGACTTGTTTTTAAAGCCCACGGCTAATTGATTTTCCTTTTTACAGACTCCACGTCTTGGAACTGTTTGCTGGTGTCTATCTCTTCTTCTGTGCATCCTATGATCTTGCATTTGGAAAAAATCACTTCTATATCTATCTTTATCTGCAAGCTGCAGCGTTCTTTGTCATGGGATTTGGATATATTGGAACATTTGTACCAACATCCTAGGAGGCTAGGACTACATAAAATAGAGGTACCAGCCAGTTCTATTTCTTTGTGGCAGATGAAGCCTGGTTTGAGTTCAATTTACCTATGTATAGATTGTATCTTCTCATTCTTTTTAGGAGGATAAGTACATGGTATAGTCCCCAAAGGGATTTGTTTCTTCTATCCCTCACCTTTTTTACTTTGGTTCTTGATCAGCTTTCTTCATTTTCTTTGGCAGGAACTGTGATTGGCACTCTCCTTGCTTTCATCTTATTATAGTACACTGTGGCTAGTTTAGTTGACCTTTCTTATGATCAAGGGCATTGATATAAAATTTGAATTTATTGCCTTGCTTTGTTGATGCTGGTATGTCGTGACTGATTGGAGTGTATTCATGCAATCTATAACTACATTAAAAATATTTTGTGCTATCAATCTTTGCCTTATGCAGTCACAAGATACTCAAGTTCTGTAAAGATCATTACTGTTCATCTATGGAATACCCTTTATTAATAAAGTTTGTTAGTACTTTCCAAATTTCAAGGCATCGACTTCACGAAGGAAATCTCTCTCATACAAGATCATTTTATATTTTTGAGTTTTTAAAAATATAATAATACTTTTCATCTGTATCTTCTCTGTTAGTTTCTTTTGGATTTTTCAATTTTGTTATGTTATATGCATGCTCTCATATTTATGGCATACATTTGTCTGTTAGAATATGTTGTTAGTATGTCTAGTGGCGATATTTGTCGATGTACTTAGTGCCATTGTGTTGTGAGTTGTAGCATTTAATATGTTTCACAAATTATGGCTTCAAATGCAACAACTGTCTCTAGAATGGCTTTAGCCTTTAAGTACATGAAGAAATGCGGCCACCAGACACTATGTACATCAACAAATGTGGCCATTGGCTAATTAGACAACATTGTAGCATACTGTAGCATTCTCCCATATTTTTGACTAGGGGAATGAATACACATTCATGAAATAATAGCATTGCATGAACATTGTCAATCTTTAGAATTCACAGATTTGACATACTTTAGGGTCCACATACATGGTTTTAGATGGACTATGATATTGTGAGACTGAAGGACTTATTTTGCAGGTTGGATTTCAAGCCATTGCTGAAGCTCTTGGCATCACTGCAGTAAAAGGAATAGTTGCAATAATTGGTATTATTGTAGGAGGGCGCCTGGTATGGTTCATGCTTACAGTTGTCCCTTTACATGATTTATTGATTAGAAACTGTGAGATTTGTATGTGAAAAATGTCATTGTTTTAGTGTTAACTTTCTTTAACAATGGTAGTTTTTTCATAGTTTCTCTGTGTAATTATACTTTTGATTTTATTTTTCTTGTCGACTTCATCGACAGCAATTTAGGTTCTGCACCAGAAAAGAGTATAGTGTGACTAGGATTGCATACCTTTTTCTATTGAACCAAGTGTGTTCCAGGATTCTTGATATTGTGGTATTGAAAAAGCACTTCAAGCAACCTCTACTTTCATGCATCACAACTTCTATGGTTAATCCTTCTGCTATCCAGAAGAATTTCTTTTTGCCAGCAACTGCTGGTGTCTACTTGTTATGAAAGTTGGATATATCATGTTATTGAGAATGTCTGCATTTTTTGGCCTTGGCATGCCATGCTTCTAGATAGCTTTTTTGTTGTACAAGGAGAGACTATTGGTTGTTCCCATCGGGACCGCAAACCTATTAAGTACACATTTGGTATGCAATTTATCCATTCATGTCATATTATGTAAGATTAGGTCTATTCATTACTTGTTATGAAAGTTGGATATATCATGTTATTGAGAATGTCTGCATTTTTTGGCCTAGGCTGTGAAAACCTAGTTCTTTTGGTGGTTTGAAAGATCTTGGTTTGAAGGATGGGACTTGAAGAAAAGCCTAATTTTGAAACCCTAGAAGTTGGTATAATGGGATGAGGTTCAATTGTAGACCAAAACCACAGTCTATACCATGATGGGGAGAATAATAATGTTGTTCTTAGTAGACTCTTACTAGCACAAAACATTAGGGGAAATAGCTTTCTACAAGGTTACATCATTGATGATTCTAGAAGTTGTCAAGCCATGTATAACGAGCTTATTTCAAAGAAGATTGGAGATCATGACATACTTTAAGTGGATTGGATTAGGTTTTGACACTACAACAAGATAATGTGATAAAGTCTTTACCAACATTCTTCAATCCATCTCTTCTCAAATTGCTCACTCTAGGGATTTTGGAATAGTTCAACCTTCTTGTAGCTCGAGACATCCTTATTCGATATAGGAGGATTTAGGTGTTGATGAGAGTGGATTGAAGTCACAACTTGATATGGGTCGAGAACTTGGAAAGAAGGTAATTTTCACAACATTTAAAAAAAAAATACACAGGCGTTGATTAACCAACGCCTTTAGGTGTCGGTTAAGCGATGCCTGTGTATTTTAAAAATACATTCCGTCGCTTAAGCGATGCCTAGAACTGTCGGTTTTGCGACGCATATGTCCTGGGGGTGTCAGTTAAGCGACGCCGGTAAGTGTCAATGTTGTTAACAATTTTCGTCACCGTCTCTTAATAAGTGTCGGATAACCAACGATGTACATTCAACCGACGGTTAGTTAAGTGTCGCTTAACCGACTATTACTTAGGTGTCGGATAACCGACGACAAGTTTCCGACACTTATGAAAAAACCAAAGTGTCGTACATGCGACAGGGAAGTGTCGAAAATCTGACATGACGGCCATCAGATTTTTTGTCGAAATGTAGTAGTGAGGCCATATTGGTAGCCAAGGGCTACTCATAGTTTCATGGCATAGACTACAATGAGACCTTTGTACAAGTGGAAAAGATGGACTCCATCAGGCTATCCTTAGCCATTGCAGCTTCAAAGCAATGGGAGGTACATCACATGGATGTAAAGTGTTCCTTCTTGAATGGATATCTCTCTAAAGAGATATACATGCAGCAGCCTCAAGGATTTGATACTAACCCATCTCTTGTGTGCAGGATAAAGAAGTCATTGTATGGGCTAAAGCAAGCCCCCAAGGCTTGGTATGCCAAGATTGATAGCTTTCTGCTATCACTGAATTTTGTTTGATGCAAATCAGATCCAAATGTCTATTTGAATTTGATTAATGGTTCATTAATGATCATTGTGTTATATTTTGATGACCTTCTTATTAAAGGAATATCAAACGATGAAATTGCTTCCTTGGAGGGTGCAATGAACCAAGCCTTCTCCATGACAGATTTGGGGCTATTGAGCCAATTCTTGGGGCTTGAGATTGCTCAAACCAAATCTAGAATCAAGGTGCACTAGTCCAAGTATGCCTTGGATTTTCTTAACAAATTCATAATGAAGGATTGCAAGCCAAGCAAGACTCCTTTCCTTTCAGGAGTGAAGCTTGAAGAAGCTGATTCTTCACCTATGGTAAACAATACACTGTATAGGCAATTGATTGGATGTTTGTTGTATCTTACACATACTAGACCTGATATTTCTTATGTAGTAAGTGTGGCTTCTATATACATGGATCAGCCTCATGATATCCATTAGAAATCATCCAAAAGGATCCTTAACGTTGTTCAGGGAACAAGGACACATGGGATCTTTTATAAAGCTAAATCTGATCTTGATTTGATTGGGTTTACTAATAGTGATTGGGTAGGTGACAGCACAGACAGAAATTCAACATCAGGATATGTGTTCATGCTAGTAGAAGGGCCAATCATTTGGTCAAGCAAGAAATAGAGTTCCATTGCACCCTCATCTATAGAAGCAGAGTACATAGGAGTTGTAAATGCAGCAACTCAATGTTTATGGTTGCAGGGGTTACTTGGAGAGTGTGGCTTCAAATCAGAATACTCAACTATTATCTACTGTGATAATTAGAGTACCATTCAAATCTACAATGATTCAGTTCAGAAGCAGAGATCCAAACACATTGAGATCCATATGCACTACATCAAACAGCTTGTGCATGATGGCACCATTCACCTACTCTTCTGTTCATCTTCAGAGCAAGTAGCTGATATCTTCACCAAATATTTTTGTGAGAAGACATTCAACAATCTCAAATCACTGCTGGGGATTTCTGATAATGCTGTGAAGCATGAGTGAAGACAAAATTTTCCAAATTTTGTTTTACAGTCCATGTTTAAGGGAGGATTTTCCCACTAGGTTTTTGCCTCTTTCCTTGGTTAAATGGACATGCAATATGTAAAGGGTGACTAAGCCTTGTTGCTAGGCCCTATAATTTTATGATATATTACTCATAAGTCAGGCATAAGGGGGGGTGTTAGAATAATCAACCCATAGTTAGCTACCTTAGATATTAAATTAATCCATTTTTGTCTTATTTGCCTAGTTTTTATATTCCACCTTATGCAAGTTGTCATCTACACATCCATAGTGGTAAAAATTGCTAATTTTGAGTCATGGAGCACTTGGGAAACCTCCTAGAATCAAATCTACTTTATTCCTGTCCTCCCTAGTGCCTGTCTTCTTTTTCTGCTTTATTGCCTACTTTTTCAGTGTTTTAAGGCAATTGGGAAAGTTTGACTAGGTGAGGTTAACTTGTTTTTTGTCCTCCACATCCTCCACTCTTTTCTCCTACAAAAAGAATGTATGATTTTTCCTTCCATTACCTTTTATCTTGCCTAATTAATTTTTCCAATTCGTGAGATCCTTGACAGTTTTGGGAACTGCTTTATGTACCTATGGGGGATTTGCTTAGATTTGGTAAGCCTGCTTTTGACTAGATTCGAATGGCATCTTGATGCATTTGAATCCCTAATGTAATTATTTATTGTGGAAGCCTATGAATTCACAGGGTTGGCTATTGTACACTTATTCAATACATTTTAGTGTTCAGCTCCATATTTAGTCTCTTTTGTGAGTAATTTTGCATGTGTAATTGGCAATTGATGTGAGTGTAATTGTTCTAACACTAGGTTCAATTTCCACACTTAATAAGAAAACTTGGTATTTAAGTTATATGGTTAACTTCTAATTTTTTATAATTGTATAAGCAATAGTTATATTTTGATAGTTTTCCTTTAAAAATGGAGAAGCTAGAATCTATCCTATTTCATAAATAGGTTGTGTAATGGATATGAAAGTCTATATCAATGAGTAGGGTTTAAAAGAACAATTTACAATTAATAGTAATGAAGTTATATTGATTTTTTTATAGTTTGGTTTACTAGGTTTCTAATTCTCGCACTGTATTATGAAAAGAGTAATATATTTAGATTTTTATAGTAATATAATACTGAACAATTTTTTTTACTAAGTGTAAATAATTAGATTATATTATAGTAATTATTATTATATTATAGTACACACAGTTTAATGACTATGTGACAAAATATTGTTATATTAGACTCCGTGTAAAACTCTTAGAGGTTTTTGTATAAATGATGAAGTCCTAGAAATGGCATTATTATGATAATAACTGGAAAAAAAAATAACAGTAAAAACAAAACTTCCAAAGTTAAATCAGTTACTAGAAAATATTGCTGGTAAATTATTGTAAGTAAAGTTTGCTGATTCATTTCTACATAAACTCTTCAATTTGATAATAGTTCAGACTATTTTAATCATGTATAATTATTCCTATCTATAGCTAAAAAATCATTTTGTACTAGATTACTTCATCGTAAGATGAGTGGAAAAATGCATAAATGAATTTTACTCATAAATAAATCATTTGTAATTCTAGGCTCATCTATTATGGTAATCATATTCATGTAAATTTTCCTGAATAAAATGCAGACTTAAACATTCTACTTGCAGACTCAAAGTATCTAAGTAATAATAGGAAAACTAAACATGATTGTTTTCGTTCTAGTAATTTTCTTTGACAGAAAATAAATAAGATAACACAATGGAAGCTAGTAATTTGTAGAAGATACAAACATCCCAAGGAGCCTGTTCTTCCCAACCTTTTCCTGAAGATATCTCAAATTCTTGTCTTAGGACCCCCGAGCCTATCCATTGATCCACCAGGATGAATGCACCGTGTTAAGAATGGGATTTTATACCCTGCAACTCAACATAAGTAATTAACAATAGTACCATGTCCTTGGAAACAAACAACTCTGCTATCAAGATGAACTAGTTCTGAATGCAGTCTTAAACACTCAATCCACTTCTAACTTTCCCCTCATCGAATCTTTTGCACTCCTTTTGTAACTTCAGAAATTTCACAAGGTGATGATTGAACAGGCTCCTGCTGAATTCGATGGATAGGTCTTTTGGTAATTTTTTTCAGTTAATCAGCCACCATCTTTGTTCCACTTTCTTCGAGAACATGACCACAAAATTAGGGAAGTTTCCCCCTACAAGAGCTAGAAGTTATTGAGGATGCTTCCATGTGTCATTTTTCTCTCACCCTAGTCTATTCCTCCTAGTGGGTCAGCAAAAAATCACTCAACAGCCTCCTTAGGCTATTTTTCTCATCTTTTATTTATTAAATAATAAAAAATTCAACATAATTAATTATAGTCATCCTTGACCCCACTTGGTCAACGTTCATAAACTTTACATTAAAAATAAAATATAATGTCTTCTTAAACATAAAATTTTATTGAAATTGGGGTACGTGACATACACCCCCCTTAAGTCCAACATCATCCTCAATGTTGATTTATTCATCATCCTCAAAGTTGTCTTAGAACATAATTGGATATGTCGCTCGCATATGACTTTACAATTCCCTGGTTGCTTCTTCTGGACTAAGGTGCTTCCATTGCGCCTTCACTTGTCCAATGGTTCGATTCTAAAGCAAGATCTCCCTCTTGTCAAGGATATAGTTCGGTTCCACCAGAAAAAACTCCTTTGGGATCCACCTGTACATCATTTCAATTTATCACATGAGTAGTATTGTGTACATATTTTTTTAAAACAGAAATTTGAAAAACATTATGAATTTTAAGATTTGGTTGTAAGGCCAATTGGTATGCCACTGGTCATACTTTAGACAATATTTCGAAAGGCCCACAATACCTAGGTGCTATCTTAGCATGAATCCCTAATTCTTAAGGAACTCTTTTTAGGTTTTACCTTAATGAAAACATGTTTGCCTACTTGGAACTCTTTCTGAGTTCATTTAAGATCTGCTTGACTCTTATGTCTATCCTTTTCAACCTTTAAATTACCTTGTACCTTATTTATATTTAATTCCATTTCCTTTAATAACTCAGGTCCTAGTATTCACCTGTCAATGGGGTTACTCCATGAGATAGGAGTATTGCATTTTCTACCATACAAAATTTCAAATGGGATGAATTTTGTTGAATATTGGTAATGGTTGTTGTATGCAAATTCTACCAAGTGTAATTAGTTCTCTGATTTACTTGGTTGTTTTCTTACATACATCCTTAAAATATCTTCCAAAATCAAATTTTCCCTTTCTATCTTCCCATCCGTTTGCGGATGAAAAGATCTACTGAAATTTAAAGTGGTATCTACACCTTTAAATAAATATTTCTAGAAGTTTTCCTGTGAGTTTAGAGTCCTTGTAAGAAATTTTAAGTTTTGGAATTCAATGCAAACAAAAAATTATTTTGTAAATGTTTTAGCAATATTAGCATCCTTATGAGTGGTTTTTACTTGTATAAAATGGGATGCCTTACTGAGTTTGTCAACAACTACCATTATTGAATCATTATGGTTCTCATTTTTGGGCAAACCTATAATAAAATCAATACTTATTATTTCACATTTCTAGTTACGAATTGGTAAAGGCTCTAATGAACTGGCTCGATGCTGATGTTCAGTATTGACCTATTGACATTCCAAACATCTAGCAATATATTCTTCCAAATCATTTTTCATATTCAGCCAAAAGTAATCCTTTCGTAACATAGTTATTGTCTTCTGATAGCCAGGTTGTCCAGAATAAGTACTTTTAAGTATTTCATTTAAAATTAGAATCTTAACTTTAGGTGCGTTAGGTATATACAGTCTATTTTTATAAAGTATTAACCCTTTTTCATTTAGACCGTAACCTATTTTTAAACATTTAGTTACATTTTCTACCACTTTAGCTTGCAATTTTTGGTAACTTTCATCCAATTTTACTCCTTCTTCAAAATGATCTTCTAAATATGTTTTCTAAGTACTGATTGCTACTATAAAATTTAATTTTGCATTTCTACTCAAAGCATCAGCTACCTTATTTTCCTTCGCCTTGATATGTTGGATCTCAAAATCATATTCTCTGAGGAAAGCTAGCCACCTAGCTTGCCTTGCGTTTAAGTTTGGTTGATCCAATAGATAATTTAAACCCTTATTATATTTCATTAAAATAAATTTTCTCCCGATGAAGTGATGGCGCCACATCTTTAAATCCTGTATCATGGCAGCCAATTCTAGATCATAGGTAGCGTAATTTTTCTCATGAATTTTAAGTTTCCTAGACTCGTACGCTATTATGTTTCCTTATTGAGCTAAGACCCCACCAAGTCCATCATTGCATGCATCAGTGCATACAAGAAAATACGTGTTAGGATCCACAATTCTTAAAATGGGTGCAGTAGTTAACAATTCTTTTAATTTCTTAAAACTCTCTTCACACTTTTTATCCCATACAACTTTCTTCCCCTTCTTCTGTAAAGAAGTTATGGGATTTATGATCCTTGAGAAACCCTCAATGAACCTTCAATAATACCCAGTGATCTCCATGAATGACTATACATCAGTCACATCCTTTGGGACCTCCCACTCGTTAATTGCTTTTATCTTATATGGGTCAATCGAGATCCCATATTTAGTTACTACATGACCCAAGTATCATATTTAATATTTTAAGAAGTCACATTTACTGAATTTGGCATACAGGTGATGTTCCCTTAACACCTGTAAAATAATTTTTAAATGTTCTTCGTGTTGTTCTTTAGTCTTATAATAGATTAAAATATCATCAATAAAAACTACTACAAACTTATATAGATATTTATGTAATACGTTGTTCATTAAACACATGAGGACTACTAGGGCATTAGTTAGCCCAAATGGCATGACAAAGAACTCATAGTGACCATATCAGGTGCTAAAAGTCGTCTTGAAAATATTTCCGTCCTTAATACAGACTTTATGATAACCAGCTACTAAAGTCAATTTTTGAAAATATTGTTGCTCCGCGTAACTGATCAAACATGTCATATATGAGGGGAAATGGGTATCTATTTTTAATTGTCATTTTGTTAAGCTAACGATAGTCAATGCATATGCGTAAAGTTTCATCCTTCTTTTTAACAAAAATGATCGGTGCTCCCCAAGGAGACACACTTGCTATTATATATTTTTTATCTGTCAGTTCATTTAATTTTGATTTTAGTTCATTAAGCTCCATGATGTTCATTCAGTAAGGAGATTTTGAGTTAGGCACCGCACCACGTACCAGCTCAATAGTGAAATCCAACTCCCTTCTCAATGGAAATCCCGGAATTTCCTTCGAAAATACATCCGAATAACCTCTTAGAATTGGTATATCTTCTAAATCTAGCTTTTATTCTTTATTAATATTCTCTTCATTAGTTATAGTTACAAAAAAATATTTACATCCTTTCTGAACAACCATTTTTAGTTGTAAGGAATAAAGCTGTCCTATTGTTGTTTTCCTAAAGATTCCTTTTATTGTTACTGTTTCTCCTTCGTTTTTTAAACAGGTAAATTTTTTATCAAAACAAATTTAATAGTACTATATGTTGTTCTAACCAATCCATTCCAATTAATACATCATAGAATCCTAATGGAAGTACATTCATCTTTACAGAAGTTTGAAACTGATTCATAAATAATGTACAATCTTTCACAAAATCAATTACTTTCTTTTTTGCTCATGTAGCTAATTGAACCAGCCATGATTTTGCAAAATTTCTCTATTTGTAGTTTACTTTTCTCTACTAAACTGGGAGAGACATCACTTAGGCTAGCCCTAGTTAAATTAAAATAGAAATAGGTTTATGGTTCAACATACCTTCTATTTCCACCATGGAATTTTGATATTCAGCCTGCTTGTTTTCCAGCGCTGCATTGATTCTTCAACCATTGTTTCTTCTTGCACAACATGAATGTTGTTAAATGTATTCTTTCTGTTAGGGTATACTGCTTCATAGTGAGGTCCTTGGCATTCCAAAAATTTTATTGGTTCCTTACCTTCATTATTTTTAACCTAATTACTGTGATTATTTGTAAATTCTTTATTTCTTCTGATAGTAGGATTTTGCTGTGGGTTACCTTTTGAATTACTTGAAATTTTTTGTGAGGAATATTGTTAGAGTTATTATGCCCAATATTTTGATAAGGTGTGAAAATTTTCTTCCTTGATTCAAAATTATTATTAGGCCTTTTTGTTTTCTAGTTTGGCATGTTCTCCCTTTTCCGGTTCTGCTCATAGGAGAAATATGCTTTTCACATGGCCTCTTCAAGGGTCTTAGGATTATCATATTCAATTATGTCCTTAATAAAAAAAGGTAAACAACTTAGAAACCACTTTACCTTGGTATTTTCATCAACAATATAATGTACATATCGTATTAAGCTTGAAAATTTACTATTTAAGTCTTTCATACTCATGGTTCCCAACCTTAAGTCATAAAATTATTTAGCTCATTCCTCCTAATATTTCTTTGACAGAAATTTATTTTTAAAGTACTTCTTAAAAGTGCTCTAATTTATATTATTCTCTTTTATGCCCTTAACTCGCTTTATGTCCTTCAACCCGATGTTGGATTTTCTAGTTAAGGGTGAGTGCACAAAGTTGAGGGTCTCTTTTGGCGTGTTAGATGCAATAGAAAAATGAAAAAACAGACATCGATAAACTTGCATGGATATTTTGAGACACTTACACAATGAATCTTGTGATGTGTTAAAAACAATAAATGTAGGAAATTTAATGGCCTTTCCAAATATATAACTTTTTTCTATTGAAAATGTTGTTAACTATGTAAAGCTAGATATTTTTTAACAGGCACTTTTTATATTTGGGACAAATTATAAGGTATATGTTTTTGTGGGTGCAGCGTATGAGTGACTAAATGATGGAATAAACTTATGAAAACCGGTATACATATATAGAACATATAGTACTAGTGCACGACTATTTTTCCAATAATAAAAATATTTTTATTTATTTATTTTTAATTATCTAAGAGATAAAACCTTGAAAACAGTATGTCAATTATGGGTGTAGAGTTTGAATGTCTTAATGTAATTATTTTGAAATGTTTTTTTTATAGCATGTAGACATTGGTTTTCTTTAGTGCACCATACAATTTTTTTTAAATGGTTGAGAAACAAAAGAGATATGGATGAAACACTAACATTGTGTTTTTTGAGTTGAGGATTGATGATAGAAGATAAATAAGAAAAAAAGAAGAAAAAATTATGTATTCTTGTTAAAATTTACATATTTGGAATCTGCAAAAAAAACCATATTTGTTTCTAAAATCTCATAAAAAATGGACATGTGGAGCATAATCAAATGAACGACTTATCACGAGCATATTGAAAATTTGGATATAATGTTGAATTAGCCATGGTTTATCATACTCCAAGGAATAGGCATGTTTAATCTGAAGAAAAGTCTGAAGAAGACACATAGGAATAATAATTCCATGCAAGCATGGGTGGAGGCTTGGCCTTACAATTTGGAGGGAATACATTTCTAAATTTAAACAAATCATGTGCCCATTTTAATGAACAATAATGTGTGCATGTTGATAAAAATGGGAGTGTGATTTTATGAATCACAACGCGCACGCATTATAAACTACTACAATGAATTTGGTTTTTTAAGTTATATCAATACTAAAATTATTTTATGTCCCCCCTATTCCCCTCTTCCCCTTAACTCTTAC
>LPNX011207341.1:103285-117748 GCA_001517045.1 Pseudotsuga menziesii
TTTACCACTCCAGGTGAATCACACTTTGTATGGCCTTCCCCTGTCCCGATGCAGACTCCTTAGACCCCATGAACCATGTTTTGTCCTTTGATGTTTCCTTGATCATCCCTATAAACGTGTGAAAAATTCTATACTTGAATTTTAATCCCTTAATCACGTATATACGTGGGTTTGACCCCTAAAACCATGTACATCGGGATGTGTACAAAATCCAAATCCTTTTGGAGTTTTCCTTGACATGGACCTGAATCACTTGACTCCTAGCCTTCCCTATGCCTTGAGATCGCTCTGATTTGACCTTTCATTACCCCTTTGAAAAGCTATATAAGGAACTCTATGATACATTGAAGGCATATGAGAGAATTGAGAGCAAAGAAACTATATTCCATTGTTGTCGAAACTTATGCTTGAGTTTGCATCCCTTTGTCCCTTGGAGCACTTTTGTGTTCTTCCCAAGCTTGCCTTTTTCTTGTGAGCTTGCTATCGAGAGATGGAGGATTGAGGTGGTGGAGGCCCAAGTGGGGGATTCAATTTCTATGGTTCATAGATGTGCTATCAGAGGTTGTATCTATTGTAATCTCTGATTTATATTAATAGAAATATCTTTTCCTGTCCAATAATGCGTGTTTGAATGAATATTTTATCCATGGGATTATGTCAAATACTTATACATTATTGATTATATATGCTAGAATAGATCTAACACCATGATATATAGTATGCTTGTATTGTTTACTTGTTGTTGAGGAATTAATTTATCAATTCAAGCTGAAGTTGGAAAGCTCAATGGGGATCTACTTCAACCATCCGGAATAAGGTATGAGGTCTGATCCTTTATTGTTAAACATTTAATTTCTATTGCATATTGGAGAAGATTGATTTCTGGCGTCAAGCTGTCTATTGGGGTACCACAAGCCATAGGAATTTCTCTCTATAATAGAATGGGCGACTCTGCTAGGGATTTCCTATTAGTTGTCCTTTTGGGGTTGTTCTATGGGCATTCAATGAATTTGAATTGCTCTTTCTCTTTTGTTTCTATGTCAAGCCTAGGGGCATGTATGCCTGGTAGTGTCTGATTGGTGTGAAGTTTGTCTCAGCTTGTTTGTTTGCCCTGATTTTATGCACCTTTCTTCTTGTACGTGATTTTTTAACTCACAGTCACGTATACATGTGGGTTTCTCTGCAATTTCTGCGTATACACGCGGGTTTAGTGCGAACAGTCGTGTATACCCTTAGTTTTTCCTTTTAGTGGAAGTTAAATGGTTGTTGGGTGAAGTTTGATGATTGCTGAATCTCCTTTGGCACTGCCTGAGTCTGTTTATACCTCTGTTTCTAACCAGAAATGTATTTTTAGGCTAAATTTTTTTTTAAGAAGGTTCTTGTTATGGCATTTTCAATTTTTTGTTTGGGATTAGTGCATTAGAGTTCTTTTACCTTAGTGGTTTGCTTGAGTACTGTTTGAGTGTGCTTACAGAGTCTAGGGGTCATAGAATTATTCTTTTGCTTTTTGTATCTCATTTTATTTCAAAAAATCCAAAAACATTTGCTTATCATCATGCATTGTACTTGCACTAGATTTACTTTGGAGTACTAGTTAGGACTTCATATAGGAAATCTTGCATTCATCATTTGAAGAAAAATTGTGCAGTTCACATCGTAGCATACCCTGTTTTCATGGACATAATGCATTTGCATTGATTGTTAGGTGTGCATTTTACTTCATGTTCTGTCATAACATCATTAGTTGCATGGTCATATCCCTGTTTTGTGTAATAAAGCCAATTAAAAGCAATGCTAAATTAAAATGAATTACACTCTGTTCTTTTCTAGGGTGCACCAAAAAGCTTAGGTTTTAGGGTCTTGGAATAGTTCATTGTGAGTAAATTCTCCAAGACCACTAAACAACATGTATGTGTCTGTCTAGGTGAGTGTGTGAAATCCTTAGTATAACCAGTGTTTCTCAGGATCCTCCTCTCAAAAGGGAGTTAAGCACGAGGCAATGTGAGCGGTTATTGATTGGGATGACCCCTAGTCATAACTGAGTAGCAATGGAGATATTTCCAGGATTGTATTCGTATCTAGGGGCTCTTTAGAGAGTTTTGGGATTTTCTACCCTACCCATATGGTCAATCCCGCCTACGACTGTCTGCCTGAGCATTGATTATATTGAAGTGACCTTAGTGACCTTACCCAGGATATCGAGGGGGTGCTTTACAGGGGTATTCTGCGAGTGTCCTGACCAGGTTGGGGTCGAACAGCATAGTCTCTTTACGCGTTGAAGCTGAGGGCCACAATAATTGGTTACATACCTCTGCTTGTTGTGTATGGGAGTCTGAAGCCTCTCCTAGGTGAGAGATACCTGCTTCATTCAGGAGCTCACTTATCCAGCCCTTGTTTGCTTGCATTTGGCTTTAGATTTTATTAGTGATTTCTCTGTGCATGATACCTTGCCTAGGGTTTGTGTAAATAGAGAGTATTTTTTTTATTTTTTGAGTCATTATGGATTCGGGTGCAGATCCTCGCCGTTCTCGTCATTTAGTAGTACTTTCTCCTTCTACTTCTCCTCCTCCTTTGGAAAAGAGACCTAGATAGTCCAGGAGGACTATTTCACACATTGATTCACACACCATGGGAGACCATATGGAAAGTATTCCTGAACCACCTTCTCCCATTCGAGTGGATGATGGGGAGTTTACTCCTACCTACGATCCTTTGCCCGACCTAGCTAAGTTAGGGCCTTTGATTTCTGAGATAGGAACCTTTCATCATAGACCTACTCACTCTAGTGTTGATTCCCCATTGGCGCATTACTAATATGTAATGTTGGAGGATGTCGAGACTCATTTTGAACCTACAAGCACTAGCTATGGTAGTTGTGCTATGTCTGGTTTTCCCACACATGATTTGGCATTTCATGTCGAATCTGAGTTTGAGCCTAACACTATGCCTGGGGGCACTCTCATTCCTTACCATGCGGAGAGGTTTGGGAGCACTAGTCACATTGCACCTTCCATCCCGGTGGTGGAAGTTACATCACATATTCCTCCAAGGTCTAGGGTTATTGATCCCATTAGGATACCAAACCCGAGACGGGTGACGATAGGGAGTAGTACGTACATTATTACTCATGTCCCTTCGTCCTCTATCCCTACTTCTTCAAATGTTCACCCTCCACCTTATTCACATGGTCATTCGGGCTGAAACATTGCTATGAGTTATGTCCGTAATGCGGTTACTAGACCGGTTGTGTCTCAGATTCGTGTACCGCCTATTGTTTCGGGAGGTCATGCTCATACTTCTAGAGGTCACATTCCTACTTTCGAAATGTATATTCCTACTTCTGGAACATATGTTCCTACTTACGGAGTGTCCCATGGGACATCGCATGTGATGACTTATGGACCCTATTATGGGATGCAGTACAGATGGGGTTCTTCACCTTATGGGGGAGGGTATCAACAACCTACTTACTCTTCTAATTACGGCTTCGTAGCTCCTACTAGTCAAGTTCCACCACACTATGGTGCTTCCACGCCACCCTATATGGGTCATACTGGAGGAGGGCACTATGGCCAAGGCCATGGTGGTAATCAGACCTATATGAATTAGGGAGTGGTCCATTGACCTCATCATCCTAGGATCCCTTTCCTCGCAATGCTCAATCTTCCCATCTTGTCGAGATTAACAAATGATCCTGTAGCTCATGACCCGGCTTGGTCGGCTGTCCCTACCAAGCTTCCCTCGAACATACCTAAGTTCGAGGGAAAACTGGGAGAGGATCTGAGAGAACACGTTACTATGTTTCACCTATGGTGCTCTTCAAATTCCTCACATCAGGAATCCATCCATTTGAGGCTATTTCAGCGCACCCTTACAGGGCCTACCACGAAATGGTATATAGAGCTACCTAGGGGAGATTTCACTTTGTTCGACGACGTTGCGATGAATTTTCTTAACCACTTCTAGCTACTAGTGTATTATGACATTGGTATTGAAATCTTGTTGACATTTCAGAAAGATAAAGCCACAAATATCTATGATCATATTCAAGAGTGGCGTAGACGAAAGAGGTTAATTAAAGCCTTTATACCGCTAAAGTTCCTCCTCGAATGGTTCCTCAAGTCGTTATTACCATATATAGCAAAGTATGTTTCTACATTTGGAGTGCAGAGTGAGGAACAAACAATTTTTAGGTCACAGGAACTGGAATTGATCTATGCTCAGTCCGGTTTGTTATATGAGATTATTCCTAATGCTCCGCATTCCAGTTTCGACCCCAAAGTCAAACCTGGACCACATGCCAATGGCATTATGGGTTTTGCAAGTGTGAAACCTATGGATTCGGTTGCAAAACAAGTTATTCAATTGTCAATCAACCAATTTGCTTCGGGACAAGCTACGAATTCGTATCAACCCACCCAAACGGCGAGTGTACTTCCAGTGCAATCGTCGGACTAGAAGGGTAACCAGCAGCCCAGATGGAATAGAAAAATATGGTAAAAATAATCGTAAGGGTGGGAATACAAATGAGAATGCTAATAGTGGTGACAAGAATGGCCAAAATGTTGGGGGGGACAAGCAAGCTAAACATAAGGTTAAGTTCCCTTGCAAGTTATGTAACAACGATCACCTCACTTACTTGTGCCCTCGTATAGAGGAAGCCTCAAGGTTCTTGGCACAGGGCCCAGCTGTGTTAACTAACCCTTTACCACACAATCAAAATATGAACTCAAGGATCATGATCTACCGGAGGGTAGTGGTCATGGTTGCATTAACATGGTACGTGCTGTGAAAGTTGTGACCCATGCAAAAGATTATGGTTCATCACAACCCAGCCCAAGAAAAGAGCCTGATCCACCAGGGCCTCCTTTGCGTATTGAGAAACTTATGGATAAACCTGAGACTGTACCTCGCATTCCTAAGGGATTCCTTCAGCGTTCAAGGCGTAATCCAAATTCCCTAGCTGCCTATAACTATTCAGTTGTCTAGGATTTGGGCCACACTCCTTGTGCGATGTCTGCATTAGAAGTGCTTTAGAGTTGTCCTTCGCAAAGGAAGGCGTTGCTTTATTCCCTTGGTGTGAATGATGATGATTCTTCCTCCATGATCAAATTTGAAATCGCAAGAATTCAGTCTCGCTTGCCCTACTATGTATCTCTTTTGATTCACGTAGAATGTCTTAATATGACTGTTAAGTGCACTATGATTGATGAAGGCGTTGCTTCTTCTGTGATGTCTTTATCATGTTGGAAGGGTTCGGGTTCCCCTAAGCTATCTAAATTAGTGACCATGTTAACTGTGTTTGATGGGAGATCATTTAGGCTGCACTGTATCCTTCCTTCCCTTAAAGTTTGTTTGGGAGGGAAGACCATTGCGATAGAGGTCAAGGTGGTTGATGCGCCCCTTGACTACAATCTCTTGCTGGGTAGGAACTAGATGTACAATACGCAAGCCGTTGCTTCTTCCCTGTTACGCATTGTATGCTTTCCACATAACGGGAAGATCATAATGATTGATCAAATGACATTCAAGAATCTATCTGTTATCACATCTTTGGGATCTTCGATCTTGATTGTTGAACACTCTCAGCCGACAACTGGGAGTGTGGGTGTAGGCATGTATCCATCCCTCATGGGAAGCTTTAGTTGTTCTGCACTGATCCTTATGATAGGATCGAATTCCGATGAGGCTTTGACATCTATGAGATTGGTGTCTTTTCGCACGAGTCATATGGAAGATCCTTGGATTCTTCCTACATCGAGTACTCCAAGTGAGCCCGTCGTGACGGACGAGCCATTGCCTGCAACTATGATAGCTTATCAAGCTAATCTCAAGTGTGTTGTAGAGCCTAGTCCTTCCTCTTTGAGGACGGAGGATGAGGACCCTTATGTGCTGTCTGCATGGGTAGTGCACTCTTCTCATGTGCACGACTACCTTGATATGGTTTTCATTTCAGATAAAGCAATTATTGAGGCTATGTCATGGGTTGAGCCACCATTGGAGGAACTCCACCATAGATTGTATTTTCTTCTCGAGCTTGACCACTTGGAGCATGAGGATTTTAGGGCGGTTCTTAGTGAAAGAGTTGGTAGTCCTATGGTTCCATTAATCTCTCTTGGTTCGATGGCTGATGGAAACATGGAAAACATATCTTCAATGATTCCTATCAACATCTCTCACAATCCTGGCATGATGGAGAATGTCTATATTAGGGAGGAATGTTCCCATGTTGAGATTCTAGAATACATCGAGCTATTTAAGGAATTCCATGATATTTTTTCTTGGTGTTATGATGATATTCCAGGTATTGACCCTCATATTGTCAAGCACGAGATTAAGACTTACCCCAACGCTAAGCCTGTTCAACAACGTTTGCGTGCGGTGAATCCTAGGAAAGCACGTGCGATTAAGGCATAGATAGAGAAGCTGTTGAAAGTCGGTTTCATCTATCCATTCCCTTGACGGAGTGGGTTTAAAACCCCAATCTTGTGGACAAGAAGTAGGGAGTGATCCATATATGTACTGATTTCCATGATTTGAATCATGCCTGTCCTAAGGACAATTTCCCCACACGATTTATTGATCATATTTTGGATGAGTGTGTAGGTAGCGAGGTTTTTTCCTTCATGGATGGCTTCTTCGGATATAATTAGATACAGATTAAACTTGAGGACCAACATAAGACTGCATTTATTTGTCCTTGGGGAATGTTTGCATATCGAAAAATGCCTTTCAGCCTTAAAAACGCTGGAGCTACATTTTAGCAGGCAATGACCTTGATCTTCCACAATCTCAAGTCAATTATCAAAGTATTTTTGGATGACCTGGCTGCTCATTCTCGTATGAGAATGTGTCATCCCTATCACTTGAGATTGGGATTCGAAAGATGCCACCACTATTCGGTTATATTAAATCCTCATAAGTGCATCTATTGTGTGAAGTCAGGTCATTTATTAGGATTCATCATTTCTAAAGAGGGTATAAGAGTTGACCCTTTGAAGGTTGAGGCAATACTTCAGTTGTCTCCCCCAAATAATATTCATCATCTTCAATGTTTGCAAGCCATGGAAAACTTCTTACGAAGATTTGTTGTCAACTTTGCCAATTTGACTAGAGGCTTCATGTGTCTATTGAAGAAGGACACCCACTTTTATTGGGATGAGCTAGCCCAGGAGTCCTTTGATGCACTCAAGCCAGCCCTAGCATCAGCCCCGGTGATTAGTCCCCTAGACTATAGCCATGATTTCCTACTTTAAGTGGCCACATCTATTGATATGATTGGTATGGTTTTGGTTCAAGAGGATGAGGAGCTCTAAGAGCATGTCATATATTATATGAGCTAGAACCTTATTGACGTAGAGATTCGTTATTCTCATGTCGAGAAGCTTTCTTTAGCTACCATACATGCGGTTCATCGGTTGAGACATTATATTCTCCTTGACCAGACCTTGCTTTTATCCCATGTCAATCCATTTCAATTTGTCCTCACCCAAAGGATGATTGGGGGGAAATATAATAAATGGATTTTCATTATGCAAGAATTTGATCTCGAGTTTGTTTCAGCAAAGTTGAAGAAATCTTTAATTTTTGTAGAGCTTATATTGGATTTCCCGAGCGAGACTAAGGAGTTGGTTTGCGAAGATATGTTTGTCGATGAACACATCTTCTTAATCTCAACTTTAGACCCATATCATAATATATTTACAAACATTTATCATAATATATTTACAAACATTAAATACCCCTACTCACCTCTCGTGAGATGAACGACAACGATTACGTCACATCTCTAAGAACTACCTCATAGTGGATAACACTTTGTACCCCCGTGGGGTAGATTCCATTTTACGACGTTGTTTAAATCATGAATAGGCTGAGGTAGTGCTAAAAGATTGCCATGGAGGGGCATGTGGTGTTCATTTATCTGGGCTTTCTATAGCTCAAAAGATCTTAAGAGTGGATTATTTCTAGCCATCTATATTTAAAGATTGTGTTGATGCGGTCAATAGGTGCCACCCTTGCCAGGTGTTTACACGTAATATGTGCTCGAAACCTGCCCTGTTACATCCCATATCACCACCGGTCCCTTCACTAAGTGGGGGCTCAATTCTATGGATTGCAACCTAGCTTCGGTTGGGGGGTACCATCATATTATAGTGGTTGTTGATTACTTCATGAAATAGGCTGGGACTATGCCTATAGTAAAATACAACAGTGAGACAGCCACTCACTTCATATTCAACCAAATTATTACTCGGTTTAGGATTCCGAAAGAGCTTGTAATTGACCACGGCTCGCACTTTCAGAACTGTATGATGGAAGAGTTGGCGTCAAAGTTAGGGTATAAGCAAGAGCAGTCCTCTTCTTACTACCCTTAAGTGAATGGACAGGTAAAGGCAGTGAATAAATCACTCAAATCCATTCTCCAATGAACCATCGCACAAGTCAAGAATAATTGGCACATCATGTTATACCCTGCTTTGTGGGCATATCGAACTGCTATTAAGACTTCCACTGGTTTTTATCCATATCAACTTGTACATGGAGTGGAGTTGATATTTCTGGTTGAATGCGAGATTCCTTATTTGAAGCTAGCTGTAGAAATCTTACCAAATACTTCACCATTGGAGGAGCGTTTGGTCCACCTTGAGAAACTTGATGAGCAACGTCGAGATACCTTGGTGGCTCTAGAATTCAATAAACATTGCATAAAGGCCCAGTACCATAAGTTTGTCCATCTAAGGAGGTTTAGTGAAGGAGATTTGGTCCTTTTGTGGGATCAACCGAAAGAACCCTTGGCGGCAGGGAAATTTAATCCTATGTGGCTGGGTCCTTACGTGGTCAAGCGTGTGTTAGAGAAGGGTACGTATGAGTTAGTGGATTATGAAGGAACAACCTTAGCGGAGCCTAGAAATGGGCTCTATCTAAAAAAATACTATGCATGATCTCCATCCAAGGATGCTTATTGTATATTAGTGTACAGTTTTGCATAGTTAGGTCTTTTTCTTATCATGATCGTGTTTGTGATGAGTTTTCGTTTCTTTTGGCAGATGTCAATGGAATCTTCCACCTACATAGGATTCGTGGATGGTGTGATCCATCACACTCAACACTTAGCCTCTACTGCTTGGGTGAATTATACTCCTATGGGTCAGGTACTGTCTTCAGGAGGCATATGTCTGTGGCCATCTCCCAACAATGTTGCTGAATATAATGCCATTATTGAGCTTCTACGGGATGCCATTTCACATGGCGTTGTCTCTCTTGAAGTACGTCTTGATTCGGAGTTAGTAGTGTCAGAACTTAATGGTTTGTACCATGTTAGAGATCCGATGTTATTGAGAATATTCTTACATGTGAGATTGTTAGAATGACAATTTGACAATATAACATATATACACATTCCAAGAATTAATAATCAAGTTGCTGACTCATATGATAACTACGTGTTAGATTAGCATTTGTTTAATTCACAGTAAATTCATCACAAACACAAATTTTACACATGTAAATAAATAAACCGATCACCATACAAATTTTATATATAAAATCCAAAATGTGATAATACATAGTGTCATGATACAAAATTGGGGCTCTTGAGCCACCAACATATAATACACGGTAGTACAATATGTATACACTCCCAGGTGTCTAATCCTATGGAGGAGGAGGAGGGTTGTGATCATGGAATTTCACTACAACTCTAGCTAGCCATCGGAATAATCGCACCCATGCTCCTGGTACACCCACCACCTGGCTCTACATAGCCTCAGGCAAGTCCTCGAGTTGCACCATGGGAATCCTATGTGTTAGCCTGACAAAATTGGTATGAATGCTCTGGAGCATCTACTCCGCATCCACACCCATGATATCATCTCCTCTTCCCCTCCGTCTATGATAAGGGAATCCTTCTAGCCACCGCGGTCCCACGTCTGCACACAAATGGTAGATGTCACTATGTATTGTCATGCAAAAATATGTCTTTTTGATTCCATATAATCAAGAAAAAAAAAAAATTAAATAACTCAAAAAAATTTAAAAAGAGAGGTTCGATATTCGTTACCTATATCGCCATATGCCAATCGTGGTGGTAGCGGCATGTTCGGGTCCCCCTGGAAATCTATCCCTACATGGGGGTAGTCATCGATGGAAACTATCTGTCATTGCCACTGTGGAAAGAACTCAGCTGGATAAGGGTTGGCCACTCTACTACCCCCTAGTCTTCACATCGCATCTTCCCAATGCTGTTGGGCTAGATCTTAAACCTCGTGAAGATGAACGTCCACTCTGGGGCTCAATCCTGGAACATGCTCGAAGAAAAATGTGCTCAGTATACTATTGAACCTGAAGTTCTGCACTCTACCTACCTTACACTAACTGAGCTAATGTTTCATGTTGCTCAGTAGTGTAGTGCTCTAGTCATAAATCATGGGTCTCATGCACTCCATTGCATAGAACATCAGAGGCTGCGAGGCCTGGTGGAGTGATGCCAAGCCTGCTATCCAACCCAATGTCAATAGTATGGCCTTTAGGCCCAGCACTTGTATATAATTGGTAGGGACCTGACTCCCCATCTTCTCTGTGTCTGGATAGCAGTACAATGCAATGTACTTGTCGATAGTCAGGCCACCTCCTGGACCACCACAAGAATGAAGGTTCACCACTTCCCCTCGTCTAGAAAGCCCTGTAATGAAGTATATGTCCTCCACCTCTATAGTGAGGGACATCCCATATATCTGGAAGGACTCTGAGTCTGGATCCTAGTAATCCACCAGCATCAGTAATAGTCTTGGTTTGGCCCTCAAACCACCAAGACACCAAAACTTGTAGAGCCTGCATGCACGTAGATCTTGTTGAGCCATTAGATCGGCCCTTACTGCTTCCTCTACCCAACCATGTTCACACTCTCTCCACTCTAGGACCATCCTACACAAGAAATTGCAAATTTTCCCATTATATTATTGAAAAAACCTTATGCACATCCTCATACGCGATTGTTTTCAAAACAACCACGTATCTACATGGGTTTGGGGGCATTTTCCGAGGATTTCCAGTCCTATACGTGGAAAAACCCTTGATTTCCATGTGGGCCATAGTACCCATTTTAGTTTGTCTTAGAAAGCTTAATTGACCATGGAATTTCACAAAAATTGCATCAAAATGAAAGAGAAGAGCATGGGTAAATACCTAGAAGAAACGGTAGTGGATTCCGTCGGCTGGATCTCCTGGAATTCGCTGTGGAAAATCTGAGCTCAAATGGGTAAAAGTTTCAAATGTTTTATAATATTTTGAATTGTTTACTATTTATAGAAAATTTTCAAATATTTGAAAATTTTTACCCCCTTTCCTATAGTTTGGACATTTTCTAACCATTTTGGACCATTTTTGACATAATTAATGATGTAGAGGACCTTTTTCAGTGCCGTTTCACCCATTGGATTGACTCGTTCATGCCGATCTCAGGTATCATGTCTAAACCAACATATAGGTTAGGTTTCATCAACTCTTTAATTTTGCATGACCTTATGACCATCTCATCATGACCTTAGGTATGAACCCACTCTATTATGTCATGGAACCTTCTTTCTGCTTTAGAAGTGGCATGATATGAGTGGTGTTTCCGCCTTTTCACACACCTGGATCACGTGGCAGAAATATTCAAGCCACTCGGTGTGTCCTTGGGGGAAAGTCTCGAGTCAAGGCTGTCACCTTGTTCTTGACTCCTCCGTTTAGGCTCAACTCCTAACGAAGCCAAGGGGGGTAGACCCTATTAAATTACTAAGGATGATTTCTTAGTGTGGTGATGTTAAACTGAATCAGTTACTTAGGAGTTTGAATATTTTAACTATAAACAATTGAAGATGACAAGATACGAAAATAACACACGAAAGCACAAAGCTGATAAACAATATATATATATATGAAGCAAAAATGACCAGTGCCTTAATAATGGAGTCAAATCAAAGAGATCAGTGTGCTTGCATGTGCTTGGATTAAATGTTTTGCGATTGCATCTTGGTATGTTTTAAGTTAAAATTGAAGTATGAATTGATTAAATTAGGCTAAAACGGGGGACTCCATATATACCCGAGAGTACTTGGAGTATGTCCAAAACAAAACCTATACGGCTACCCGCAAGGAATATGTGGGATGAAATGGATTCTCTGGGGCTATGTTCGTAACGCACCCATTAGGGTGTGACAGAGATCGGTGCCCCGAGGTCACTTTTCAGTAGGTTCCCGCTTCCTTTGGGTATTTTGCCACCGTAGAGGTTTGATCGAGGTGTTGGATTTTCACCTGATGGTTTGTTAATTGGGGAAGGTGAGTCCTAATTATGCTAGTCACCCAAGTGATTTTGATACAGATTGACTGATTAGATGAACTGCAGCCAAGTGCAGATCATACACACTGGAGTCTTGTAAATTTTTATAAGTTTTTAAGAGATGTGTTCTTGATTAAAAAAAAGCCTCCAAGAACCTCTTTCGATCCAAATGGATCTCAATCGGGGAATCAAGGAGGGGTTAATTTTGAAGCTGCTGATAAAAAAATGATAGAAAAAATAAAGCAACTACACAAATCTGGTTTTCTGATTAATCCTACCACAAATCTCTTTCCCCTTTCGGGTCACTCGGGAAATCGTGGCGTAAGTATTATGATTAATTTTGAAAGTTAGATATGGAATATGGAATTAACAACAAGATCAAATATACTACCCTACAAATTAGATCAATTCTAGTAAAAGGAAATAAGCAGAAAATGACGAAAATGGCACCGACGCGAATCCCCCAGGGGGGATGGGGAATGGGCTCAAAAGAGCCTATTCAGAGGATGATTTTATTACAGAGGTTACAATATCAAAGAACTAATAAAATAGAGCTTTATTGGTCCTTATACAGGCTAAAACCAAGATATTACACTTTATACAATTTTTTTTTACAAATTATGTGACAAAAGAGAGACCCCTGGGGGGATTTGAGCGCTCCAAAAGCCACTTTGGACAGCATATTCCTTTCTTATCTGTCATAAATGATAAATGAAATTGAGATAATTATAATAACAAATTCCCCAAATCACTTTAAGAGTACCTTTGGGTCAGCCTACTTTATCTCAAAAAGTAATGAAATTAAACTAGCTAAATCGGTGAAAAAGGAACCAAGGAAAGCAAGCTTTCCTTGGGATATTGGCCTGCTGTTTGTGTAGCCAATCAAAAGCTCTGATATTGCAGAATATTTAAATTATTGAACAGCAAATGAAACTACCTTAACAGCAAGCTATGAATTTTTCAATAAACTACTTGCGAAACTAAGGCAATTTAGCTAGATCTCTTGAATTTGAACTTTATGTGCACAATGAAACTAAGATCTAGAAATTTGAGGGGATATTGCTAATTATATATATGTAATTTTTTCTTGATGAGATAGATCATATTAATAAGAAGCCTTTAAAGTAACCAATTTGAGGAAAGTTTAATAGTTTTTAAAGGAGGAAGAGAGAGAAAGAGTGTTTGAATCCTGGGAATGTTGGGCTTTGGATTCTACTTTGGTGGAACACCGAGGGACTATGTCATTCATAATATACTGAATATGAGGAATATTCAAACCAGCTCAACCTCTTCTACCAGTGAGATCACCTGCAACTTGAAAACCCTTGCATTAACAGATGGTTAAAACATAGGTGCTACCGAAAAAGATGATTGGAAAGCATGCAATTAAACTTAAAATACATACAAATCCAATAGATATAGAACAAGCAGTAGTAAGAGCATAAATCAAACTAGAATAAAATCTTACCCTAATAGGAGGGAGCTCTCTCCTTCAAGGCCAACAATTAACCAGCAAAGCAATGATAAAAAAAAGCAGATTATACCTCATAAGCATTTGACAATCAACATCCACACATGAAGAGAATTAAACCATAGATATTTCCTCCAAAGCTTCTTTATTCCAGAATGAAAAAACAATACAGTACAAGAGCAACAGCACCTCAATCCAGTTCTAACTCCTGGCGAGGAGGCTATGTGTGTATATATACAATTTGCAGACCATCTAGCCGAGGGGGGGCGCAATTACTCATGGAATCAAGTGAAATCAACTGATGGAGAGTCCATCAATGCCTGATCTCTGTCTAACTGAGCCAGATCTGAGTCTCACTGATTGCATCTATCAATCGGGGGGCTGATCTGACTGACACCTCAACCTGTTGACTGAATAATCCACCAAAAATCATCCAGTTGAGCCAAAAACGTGTTGAGGAGAGAGGGAGGGAGAAATTCCTCATAAAGGATGCTCAAGATCAACTTTGGATCTGATTTGATCACCTCCTTCAGTCAAGGATTTGTCAGATCCAGTCAATATGCTTCAGATCTGACTGATTTCAATCAAATCGGCTGAGAATCCATTGGTTTATGATTTTGGATTTGCTCCATTATTCATCAATTTATTAATTAAAATAATCAATAATTGA
>LPNX011207341.1:117825-190365 GCA_001517045.1 Pseudotsuga menziesii
CTCGGAAATTATCAGTCGTTTGTTCAACAACCAATAATAACCAAGGGAAAAAACACCCTGGGCTGATCAGATTGACAAATAAAGTCTAAGAGACTGAGTCTTTTACAGACACTATCATGCTATAACATTTATTACAATTCCCTCATGGGGTATGAACATGTGATATAGTACAACAAGCACTTCCTAGAAGTACTTCCAAAGGTATTTTTGAAGTCCGAACAAGTTAGCCCTGTCCGATTCACCGGGCTCACTTGATAAAAACCACTAAGTACAAATTAGGTGGTAACAAGTGGTAGAGCTTCACCTTCCATGGGTACCTTAATTAGCATCTTATTTGCATTTGGTGCCCATGTTGATGTTTTCTTCTTTAGGGTGTCGGAGTTCATTGTATAGTACTGCCATGACATTTCGCAAGAGCCTCATACTCATCTTGATCTTTTGCTGGCCTATTTCCCTTAGGACGCCTTGCATATCAAGTTGTGAATGCATTATCATGAGCTTTTCCTACCTTATTGAGCTTCATTTTGGCTCCCCTGACATTGCATTTCATCCATATAGCCTGAGCTTGTCTCATGTCTAGCCATGTAGAGCAATTTTTTATATCCTTCACAGCTTGTTTCCCTTTTTACCGGGAGGGGATTTTCCCCCTAGTGTCGATATCCTACACATGTATCCTTGCATCAATAATAGGTATGTTCCACTACTTGGAACTAGTTTGTTTTCCTTTATGACACTCGTCTCCTCCTAGTCTTTAACTGTAAAGCCATTTTATTCTTTTTCAAGCTTTTTAAATAACTGAAAAAATCCAAAAAAAAAATCAAAAAACCAAAAAGACGAACAAGGAAAGATGTTATTTGTGGTAGCTATCGAGTCGTGTTGACTTCGAATAGAGTATTGTATATCACATCCATTGGTTGGGTTATAGATTGACTTTAGGATCTGTACTCATTTATCTAAGTTTATCTCCATCAACTGGTTAAGCTTCCAGTCCCTATGGAGCCTTTGTCGATGCCTCCTATGTCGCAGAGATTTCCCAGTTTGTATATTGAGTCTATGGTGCCTTCATTTAGTCACCATACACTGTTATGCTCTTGTTCAAAGGAAGTTGAAGCCTGAGTCGCCCATTCCTCAGTTATCTTGACTTTGCATGTCAGCCATTCCTAGTACATTTACTAGTTCATGCACCTTATGATAGAGTCCTTCCACATTATACAGCTTTGTTGAGTACCTTGTCTTGGATGATGGGGGATGCCTTAATTCCCTCCTTCCAACGGATTTCATCCCATCGAATTCAGATCATTTATTCTGGGATTGGAATCTAGAGTCATTTTGAGTGCCTTAAGACTTGTAGTCATCAGTGGCAGGTTCTCTTGCCATCGACAATATTTGGGAATATATCAATGTCCCATGATCGATGGATCCTTTGAAGTGTTTGACCTCAACACATTTATTCACACTTGTTAGTTTGCACTGTAGTACCTTGATTCTCATTTTCATTATCGGTGGGTGATCTCGTGTCTATTAATGGTATACATCAATGACCGGTAATCATATGATGGACTACTATGTTCGACCTAGACACCTCTATTTGCATAGTAGGACATTTACTTGTAGTGGTGTGTGTAGAGGGATTTCTAGATTGGTGGCATATTTTATATGCTACCTCCTTTATCGTGCCATTGTTCATGAGCTTTCAGCTCTCGTGACTTGATTCCAGTATATGTCAGACATTTCCAGCCATTATGGAGATCATGGTCCTTTATATATCTTCATCATGGAATTTTTGATCTATGTATATTGTATGTGGCTATGACCACTTATGTGATATCTTGTATCATGCCTATTCATGGCCATTTTACTCTTACGTATCTGGGACTGCTATATGTGTTTGCAGTTATGTGCAGAGTTGTATCATGGTACTATGCTGATTGGGTGGCTGGTGTTCCATTTGGGATCCTTCATCACACCACTTCTGGGATGGACTTATAATGTATTTTGTCCATTGTATGACCCCTCTAACCTCACACATTAGGGGGTATCTGTTATAGCTGATTTTACCACTCCAGGTGAATCACACTTTGTATGGCCTTCCCCTGTCCCGCTGCAGACTCCTTAGACCCCATGGACCATTTTTTCTCCTTTGATGTTTCCTTGATCATCCCTATAAACATGTGAAAAATTCTATACACAACTTTTAATCCCTTAATCGCGTATATATGCAGGTTTGACCCCTAAAACTGCATACATCGGGATGTGTGCAAAATCCAAATCCTTTTGGAGTTTTCCTTGACATGGATCCGACTCACTTGACTACTGGCCTTCCCTATGCCTTGAGATCGCTTGGATTCGACCTTTCATTACCCCTTTGAAAAGATATATAAGGAAATCTATGGTACATTGAAGGTATATGAGAGAATTGAGAGCAAAGAAACTATAGTCCATTGTTGACGGAACTTATGCTTGAGTTTTCATCCCTTTGTCCCTTGGAGCATTTTTGTGTTCTTCCCAAGATTGTCTTTTTCTTGTGAGCTTGCTATCGAGAGATGGAGGATTGAGGTGGTGGAGGCCCAAGTGGGGGATTCAATTTCTTCGGCTCGCAGACATGCCGTCATAGGTTGTATGTATTGTAATCTCTAATTTATATTAATAGAAATATCTTTTCTTGTCCAATAATGTGTGTTTGAATGAATATTTTATCCATTGGATTATGTCAAATACTTATACATTATTGATTATATATGTTAGCATAGATATAACACCATGATATATAGTATGCTTGTATTGTTTACTTGTTATTGAGGAAGTAATTTATCAATTGAAGATGAAGTTGGAAAGCTCAACGGGGATCTACTTCAACTATCTGGAATAAGGTACAAGGTCTGATCCTTTAGTGTTAGACATTTAATTTCTATTGCATATTGGAGAATATTGATTTCTGGAGTCAATATATCTATTGTGGTACCCCAATCCATAAAAATTTCTCTCCGTAACACCCCCCCTCACTCCTAAACCCCTAGTCACCCCATACACATCTCTATGTCTCCCCTCTGACACTCACACACACACACACCCACATTAATATAACATCCCACCACTCCTAAACTCGTAACACATCCCTTCCTCTCACTTTCTCTCACACACACATCCACAGGTCACCCCACTCCACTAAGTACCCCCCCACTCCACTATATCTTTGCTTCTCTCTCACACACACACATAGATCCCTATGTTTCCCCTTACAACTAACACCCCCTAACCTATAACCTACAACACCTAGATACCTGCACACACATACATAGGTATCCCCCCCCACACCCCACTCCTAAAATCCTAATCACCCCATACACATCCCTATGTATCCCCTCTAACACACACACATACATCCCTATGTATCCCCTCTGACACACACACATCTGTTTGAAACACACACACACGTCCCTATGTATCCCCTTGCCACTAGCACCCCCTAACCTATCTCTCTGACACACACACACACACACACACATCCCTATGTCTCCCCTTACCGCTATCATGCCCTACCCTATCTCTCTAGCACACACACACAAATACCTATGTCAGACCTTACCACTAGCACCCCTTACCCTATCTCTGTGGCACATACACACAAATCCCTATGTCATACGTTACCACTAGCACCCACTAACCTATCTCTTTGACACACACATGAATTCATATGTATCCCATTATCTCTAGCACCCCCTAACTTATCTCTCTCTCACACACACACATATCCCCATGTATCCCCTTATTACTAACACCCATTAACCTATATTTTTCTCACACACACATCCCTACTGTTGTAAAACAATATAGTTAGGTTGAAGAAAGGGGGGGTGTTAAGGTGCAAATACTAAGGGAGTGCTTTTTAATTACCCCTAAAACTTGAATGATCCCTTAGCCGTGCAACTACCTTCTTAAATGCTCCAAAATTCTATTAGAGTAAAATGCGCACTCGTTTTATGTGTCCAAAACGGGTCTCTATTTTAGTTAAAAATAACACGTTCACATTTATTCTTAGTATAAATAATAGCATTCATTGTCCAAGAAACACTCTAACACATTTTCATAGGTTTGATAGTCTGCGCACAAATTTAGGTTACAGACAGTGCATGAACATTATCTTCTTCACCATATTTTCACACAAAATTGTTTTGTGAATCAAGGATCTCCACAATAAGTTTCTAAGTATTTCTTGGAGCATGGTATACATTGAGGAGAAATAAATAAAGAATGAATTGATAAAGAAAGAATCCATTAATTGAGAAAGGATCCACATAGAGCATCTCCACCATTGTTTTTATTGCAATTGAGGTGCTAGAAAAGGCAACATTAACTTGGTCATTGTGGTGGAGTATGTAGACACAATTTAGCAAGAAAGAAAACAATCTTGGATAATTTCCCATTGAGGAGAACCATAGAGCATCTCTACCATTGTTTTTCTTGAAATTGAGGATCTAGAAAAGGAAATGTATTCTTCCCAATCTTCCCCCTAGCTTGAGTATGTAGACACAATTGTGCAATAAAGAAACCAAACTTGGGAAATTTCCCATTGAGGAGGACCATAGATCATCTCTACTATTGTTTTTCTTGGAATTGAGGAGCTAGCAAAGGAAACATTCTTCCCAATATTCCCCCTATCTTGAGTATCTAGACACAATTGAGCAAGAAAGAAACCAAGCTTGGGTAGTTTCCCAGTGAAGAGTACCATTTAGGAGCTAGCAAAGGAAACCATATATATCATGCTAGACTGACCAAGCGATATGGTATAGGGTGCATTTCCAACCTCACTACCTCTATTAGCAACTTCACACTGAAGAAATCCAAAAAGTATACATATTGATGAAAGTATCATTGGTTCGCTTGAAGGTAAGCTGTCTAAATGCAGTATTGCATATCAATCTCAATAGATACTTGTCAACTATTTTGATTCTAAATGTGATGGAGATAAATGTAGATTTATTATATCGTTGTTAAAATCTAGGTCTATGACTGTGGTTAGGTAAAACTTCAGGATAAATATGATAAATAGTTATGAACCAAGTTCTTATGTTGTCAGATGTTTTGTAGATGCATTTAGTAATATTGGAAATAAATCTTGTTCAAAGGATTGCAATGCAACTCGTCGTGTGTTTTCACAATCAATCATGAACAAAAGAACTAGGGATCTTCGCCTTCTTAAGAATACATCCAAACTTGTAGGATTGGATATCAAATCACTTCGTAGGTATTGTTCTAGAAGAGAAAAACTTGACTCTAGTGAAACAGATGTTTGGTCCTTCATTGGCAAGTTGCCACGCTATGATATGAAGCTCATTGATGTGGTAAAGGGACTGGTGGAGAACTTTTGGCATGAAAGTAGTATACCTTCATCCAACCAAAAATATGTACTAAAATTGAGAAGGGGTTCAATGGATCGTGAGCCCCACATTAAACATTTTCTTGACATGACACAAATAGAATTATATGAGAGATTTAGGAATGAACATAATAAACTTAACTTTGGGCACATATCCTTCGAGAAATTCAAACCATGGTATGTGAAAATAAACACAAATCGTAACACTTGTTTCTTTTTATATCATATTGAGTATGGTTATTATTATGACACATATGTAAATATATTGTGTGTGTTGCATAACATTCTTTTGCAGGAATGCTCAACTAAATTGCCACCAACATCATCTAGAGAGTTTATCCATAGCATCTTGTGTATAAGGATAGAAGGTTGCACATTTTATCAAATGCCTTGCGTAGATGGGACATGCCCAAGGTGTGGTGGAATGGAATTTTTGGACAAATACATACATGTCATCGATGAGCATGAACTTGGGAGACATGAAGTGAACTTATAGTCATTCAAATATATTACGTATGATATCGGTGGAGGGAATGAAAGAAAAAAAATACAATTGGTCTCCTCTAAGGCTAGTAAAGAGTTCTTGAATAGGATTTTTTCCTTCATCTATTTCTACTTCATATATGTAACAACCTATTGATCTATACATATTTATTGTTGATCTACTAGGTATTGGTATTTGACTTCATGGAGGAATTCTTTGAAGAGACACAACAGTATGTAAAGAATGTACACATGGCTCGTTGGAAAGATGAGTAGTTTAGAGTGTCCAGGCATACGTTTCCTACTAGAACTATATTATCAGTGGTCGATTTTGTGTAAAAATACACTCTTCAACCACAGAATGAGATTTAGAGTAAATATTATCACTCAGACATGGGGCAGATAGTACTGAAGAGAACATGGTTATATTGAAGGAGTATCACTTTTTCGTAAGTGATGGCAAGTGTCATGGCTTGGCTTTTGTACAACATATCTTTCAATTGTTCTACAAACACTTGGAGGATAATAATATATAGATGGAACAACATTGGATTTGCTCGGATGGTTGTGTGGGGCAATTAAAAAATTCTCGTGTCTTCAAATGGTTGTGTATTCTCCACAAGAGGCAAAAGGTGCCACATATTTGGAACTATTTTGAGACAAGACACATAAAAGGGGAATATGATGGAGCAGGTGCATGCATCAATACTGCATTACATAGGAAAGAGATGAAATTGACAACTATTTCTCTGATCCCAGATGCAAAGACCATTATTGCATGGCGTTCTTCAGTGATGGGGCAGGGAGCTAGATGGAAAGAAGACCAATCATCTAAAAAAAAACATGTACATAGATATTTTTGGGAGGTGGTCGATTTAGATCGATCACACCTATATGAGTGCAAGACCATCCAAGGAACTCGTGCGTTCTATTCAATTAGGATTTCAGACAATGCTATAGTTGATATGTGGACAAGAAAACTCTCTTGTTTTTGTTATCCATGTAGCAGTGGTGAATGGGACAATTGTGAATCCACAGATTGGGTTGACAACTGGGATCGTGTATAACTCCCCATTGGTCGAAAAATAACTACAGAATTATTCTAGGTGGAGGAGGGCCATTCGAGTATTTCACATGACTATGACCACATTTCAGATCTCATACAACCAGGTTCGAGTATTATGTTGATAACTTTGAAATGGTTGACGACTAGTTGTGTTTAGTTAGATGACTCCTAGGTATGCACTTTATTTTATGCAGTGCACATACACACATTGGTTTCCCTAAGAGACAATGAATGGTACACTGACTACTGGATGGAACCTTGCTTGGATGGGAAGCAGACCCTCATTGTCTCATTAAATGACTCTAAGGGTAATTATTTTCCAATTGGGTCGATGGTTATAAAAGGACAATATTTGACACAGGTTTCCCATGCATGAAAGGAAAAAGTTTATGTATTTGAAGATTATAGACTAGGTCAAATTCTATACCATTATATGAAATTAGTTATTGGCACAAACCTCCAGCTGCAAACAATGCCAAACAAGAACTCATCAAGGTCACAAATTGTTACCTTACTTTGAGCAAGAGAGGCTAAAGGATACCATTTCTATTAGAGGTGATCCCAATAGTCTAGTCGAATGACCACAGGTAGGTAGTCATGTATGTGGTAGTTAGAGATTTTGGTTTCATGGTCTCATTGATTATTTATAGTTTGATACATTGAGCACTTGATAGATTGATAAATTCAATAGACTTCTAGAACTTGATAAATTGCACATGAGCTTCATAATGGATTTTTTTTATTATATTGATACTTACATGACTCATTCCTTATAGACCAAGACCATTATCTACCACTCTATCTGGGATATTTCTATTGCATTTTCCTTCAATATCAAAGTTCATCCTATAAGGACATCTCCTTGATTATGATAATTATATCCTTGACTCCAATAATTTGTTTCTCCATGGGATTCATGGCATTAAGGAGTGGTAATCCTATCCTAATAACCATTACCAATCCTAGGTTACAAACCTTATATCCAATACTATTAACTCAAGTTTGTACTGTAAACCATATTTTTCATTCTGAACCATAGAACCCATAGTTTCCTCAGTAAGGGAATGTCCAATTTATGCACATAGGGGTCAGCTTTGCAAATTTATCGACCGTGAATATGTGGCTAGAATTCCCACATGGAACCTTCCTAAACATACTTGCACAACCCACCGAAATCCCTTTTTGATGCATGGTTTCCATTATATGCCCCTATGAGGGATTCAACATGTGTCCCTAAAATTCTGAAGGAGGTGGGATTCAACGTGTGATAGAATGATGGTCATTTCTAAGTTCGATGAACCATTGGCACTACTAGATTTGAGACATTGGGATAGTTCTACGAGAGGCCTTCTAATCTCATTCCATAGACAAGAGATCATTTTTTTGGTCAATTTTAGAAACTAGGGTTTTGCTCAATAAGTGAATATGATTTTTTTGTAAATTGCGGTCAAATTTGCATATTGGTTGATCGTGAATGTGTCACTAGAGTTCCCACATGGAACATGCCTAAAGACACTTGCATGACCTACCAAAATCCTGTTCTGATGCACGATTTCCATTCTATGCCTCGAGTAGGGATTCAACAGGTGTCCCTGAAATCCTGTAAGAGGCTGGATTCAATGTGCCATAAAATGACCATCCTTGCTCGGATGAAAATACCATCAACTATGTTGGATTCAAGACATCGGGATAGTGCTAGGAGTGGCCCTATACTATGGGGCCATGGACAAGGGATCATTTTTTGGGTCAATTTTGGAAACTAGGGTTTTGCTCAGTAAGTGAATGTCTAATGTCTGCACATAGGGGTTGGATTTGTAAAATCATCGATCGAGAACATGTGGATAGCATTACAACATGGAACCTTCCTAAACACGCTTGCAAAACCAACCAAAATCCCTTTTTGATGCATGGTTTCCATTCTATGCTACGGGTAGGGATTAAACAGATGTCCTTGAAAGCGTGTAGGAGGTGGGATTCAACATGCCATAGAATAATGACCATTTGTCAAATCGACAAATCGATGACTTCATTGGATTCAGAACATCGGGATAGTGCTAGGGTGGCCCTCTAATCTAGGTCCATGGACAAGGGATCATTTTTTTGGTCAATTTTGGAAACTAGGGTTTTTCTCAGTAAGTGAATGTGAAATTTTTGCACATGGGGGTAAAATTCACATATTTCTCAATTGTGAACATGTGGCTAGCGTTCCCACATGGAATATGCCTAAAAATGCTTGCATGACCTACCGGAATCCCGTTCTGATGCACGGTTTCCATTCTATGCCCTGAGTAGGGATTCAATAGCTGTCCTTGAAATCCTGTAGTGTTAGAATAATCAACCCATAATTAGCTAACTTAGACATTAATTAATCCATTTTTGTCTTATTTTCCTAGTTTCCAATATTCCACTCTATGCAAGTTCTCTTCCACATGTCCTAGAAGTCAAACTTGCTAAAACTGAGTCATGGAGTGCTTGGAAAACCTCCTGGAATCCATATTTAGCATATCTGATTTATTCGAAATCCTCCCTAGTGTATGCCTTCTTTTTCTACTTTATTGCCTGCTTTACTGAGTTTTATGGAAAAAGGGAAAGTAAGACTAGGTGCAGTTGACTTGTTTTTTTCCCTCCTCATCCTCCATTATTTTCTCCTAATAAAAGCATGTATGAGTTGTATTTCCATCACCTATTAGCTTTCCTACCTGAATTTTCCAATTCATGAGCTCCTAGGCAGATTTGGAAACTGCTTTATGCACCTATGGGGGATTTGACTAGATTTAGTAAGCCTGCTTTTGACTATTTCGAATGGAATCCTTATGCATTCAAATATCTCATGTAATTATTTATTGCAGAAGCCTATGACTTCATAAGTTTGTCTATTGTACACTTATTCAATGCATATTAGTGTTATGCTCCATTTTTAGTCTCCTTTGTGTGTAAATTTGGATGTTTTATTAGTAATTTTGTGAGTGCAATTGATCTATCACCTGGGTTGAATTTCCACATGGTATAAAATCCTTTGTAGATTAATTTCTCTCCTTCCATATTACTATTTCAGGTTTGACATCTTGACTGGGAGCTATTCTGCTGATTGAAGGGACAATTTCTGAGCTATGGATCAATCTCAGAAGATCATCTTGACTCCATTTAACTTCTTTGAATAGAAAGAAGAGATGGAGATACTATTGAGAGTGAAAGGTATCTACAAGGTGACTATGGAAACTAAAGTAGATCCCAATGCAACTACAAAGAAAATTAAATGGCACAACAGGAGGGATGAGGCTTATGGTCTCTTGTGTCTTAGCATATCCAAAGACCTCCTCTTCCATATTGATGGATTGACATCACCAAATGAAGTACGGGAGAAGATTGTATAGATTTTTGGTAATATAGATGAGATGAGGGGACATCAAATTGAGAATTAATTGATCTCCTTGAGTCCCAGCAGCTTCGAATCCCTACAACTCTACTTTTCCAAGTTTAAAGCCGTTGTTTTGCAGCTAAAATAGTGTGGAATTGAAAAGGAGGAGAAACTAGTTATGGCCATACTCTTGAAGCTTGGCCTTGACTATTCAGTGTCTGCTTCGACCTTCCATACCACCAAGTTGACAAATTGAGCCTGGAAGATGCCTAAGATTGTAGAGTTCATGGAATCCCTCACACAAGAACAAGATAAACTGGTGATGATGGGAACCATCAAACCTTCCTGTTGAGGCCTGGAAATTCACAAGCAACAACAGCAAGGGATTCTCCCTAGTCAATGTTCCCAACTAGCCCATGACTATTTGGTGTAGGGAATCTGTCCAGTTTGCAGTCCGGCTACCATAGGTCAAGTAAGAAAACTAAAAGGGCTTATCGGTTGTGGCCCGGTCCACTGTATATATTTTTGTATTTTTTGACTTAAGGTATGATATGCATGTGCCTTATTAACAATGTAGAGTGATAAAGGATGCGAGGAGTATTCACAAAGTGATGCGTAGGTTCTTACCTCTCGTCTTAGAGCTCACAAGCATCTAAATCACATACACAGTAATAAAATAAACTAACTACCTACCTATCCCTGGGGAGCCACATTGTAACTTATCAATGAGTAATGTATAGTGTACATGCATTATAAAGAGAAACTACAGATAGCTGATATTCCTTCCCACAACACATGAAAGATTAAGATATTTAGACAATCAGATAGCTAATTGTTTATGAACAACATTCATTACTCATGGTGGTAATTTCACAGAATAAACCAGAAATCATTCAAACAAGAACATAGGCCCTAAGAGTTAGAACTATCTCATAGTTAATGGACAAAAAACTGAAAAAATGAAATAGTTCATCTTTCTCTAATCCATAGCATAACATTTGAACATCCCACCAAACTTTGTCCGACAGGAAAACAATAATTCTTTATTGCAAAAAAAAGTAGTTCTTCTTACAATATCTCTTTACTTGTCTAACTGGGAAAAAATCCCTTTGTTCTTCTAAGTCCTCTATATTTATACAAAAAGAGTGAGACTATTGGGCCTCCCACAAATAACCCATGGGCTTCCCAACTCTTCACCTCCCAATATTTCACTTTCATTAAGTGTTTACAAAATTGTTACATATTACAAAAGTGAACAATCATTCACAAGGAGGGCCCCGCTTGAGCATTTAGAAATTTCTTCCAAGCTAAAGCCTCTCAGGCGATGCCTTCAAACTTAGAAGGTTCCAAAAAATGAATTTTTATCTTGAATTTCATAGCCTGGTTCTTGATGGCTTCAATTCTGGATGCACTCAAACGAATCCGATCTTATAATAGCTGCACACTGACTGTGGAATGATCTACTTCATTCCTTAATATTTGGTCATCGAGAGCTTTAATGTGCTCTATTTTTCCTTCCTCCTCTTGGTACCTTTTCTGCAAAATTTCCACAAACAAGTTGTGGTCTGAAAAAGCATCTATTCTTTGGTCAGATTCTACTTGGAATCGGTTATAGGTAATTAGGAGCCTCTTGAAGAATTTTGTGCATGCCCCTTTCGTCTTTCTAACAGCCTTTTTGAATTCCTTGGCTGTGTTAATAGCAAACTCTAATAAGTTGTAATCTTGCTTAAGGGCCTGTCTATCTTTCGAGGGCAACTCTGGAGGAGTTTCTTCATCATTATCTAGTCTTTCCATCCTTGCTGTCAAGATTTCTAGGATATCCTAAGATCTATCAACAAAATAGGAGGAGGTCTCCAGAATCTCCTCCAATGAACCATCTACTTGCAAAACCTTGCATCTTTCCCCTTCTATGGCCATCTGCAACTGAAGCATTTTGGCCTTTTATGCCAGCACATGTTCCTTGAAAGGTTCGAGATTAACCTTCTACTCTTTTGCTTCCTCCAAAGTTGTTTTCAGAGAAGTAATTTGCTCTTGAATATTTGTCTCTTGTTCTTGAGACTGCCTCTCACTTGCCTCCAAGGTGGTCTTTTGCATCTCTAAGTCCTCTATCTTTCCTAGCAGCTGTTCCTTCTCCACCCTTAACTCTTGATACTCTTGTTGCATTATCTCCAGACACTCTTGTGCAGTCTCCATAGATATTCTCTCTGCTTGGGGAACCTGCAGTTCACCCTTTGAAGACTTCACCTCCTTTTGCACGTCTTCAAACTTTCTCTTAAACTTACTGTTTTCTTCTCTTTCTTTTGTTAATGTGTCTTTCAGTTGAGAAGAAGAATTCTTAGATTGCTCTAGATCTGTCATTATTTTCTCTACATTGTCCTCCGAAGCATGGATCAATGTAGCCCCTGCTCTAATAGTGAATCTGGGATCTCGGTCTGTTCCATATACAATGGTCTTATCCGTTATCATTTTCCAAGACAGACCTCCTATTTCAACCTTCTTTTCAGTTCTCTTCACTATCCTCTACCTTTCCTTGTCATAGAAGATAGTATTAAAATTAGGGAATTCTTCCCCTATTTTCTATTCAAAGGGGACCAATTTAAGTGTGGGGACCATAGATTGTCCAAGTGTGCTGATAGCAGGTGCTTTTGGGTCCTGAACCTAGAGGTTCTCCACGTCCTGGTTCTGAATGTCAGTTGTGTCAGAGGCTAACTGTTCTGTCGCTATCTGGGTCAGCTTCATCCTCTCTACCTCCTGTTTCTGAAGCTCCTCATCAAGCTTCCTTTTCCTTTCTTCTTCTTCAATTCTTGCATATTCTTTTGCTTTTCTGGCTGCCTCTTGAGCAGCTCTTCTTTTCTCTTCCTCTTCTTCCTTCAGCCACCCTTCAACTTCTCGGGCTAACCTTTGGGCTTCTTCATTTCTTTTCCTGGTTTCTTCATCGGCTTTTGCTTGTTCATCCTGCCCCTTCCCACCTTTGGTGGTGATATTCTTTTTGAACCTTTTCCTCAAAGCCGTTATGTTCAATTCACTGCGGAAGATAGACTCATCTCTGTCCCAGTGGTGAGTGTATTCAAAATGATCACTGGCCTCTTTGCAGTGTTCAACTACATTGTTGTGGGAGTCATTCCTGTGGAAGGGAATCTCCCCAAAATGAAACTTTTCCAACTCTTCCACAAACTCTTCTGCTTTCTTTACTCTGGTAAACTTATAACTCCCCAACTTGAAAGGAAAAGGGGGATATGCAACCTTCTTATGTTCAAATAAAAAACTTCCTATGCCATCTAGGAAGACTTCCCTAACTGCCTCTTTATGAATGATATAGTATGTGGCATTTTTGGGCAATAGGGAGGGTGCTCTAGAGCCTCCAAACATTCTGAAATAGATCCCATCATCAGTCAGATAATAATTTGCATATTCTTCAATTAACTGCAATTCTTCTTCTGACATGAAGTCACATTCTTTTCGAAAAATGAGAGTATATAATGGCATCATAAAATGGTCATAGACCTCCCTTTAGTGGTTGTGGTACTTGTGAGCCCACAGTGGCTTGTATGTAGAGTAAACATGTATCCTCTCCCTGTCCTAGATGCACCTTAGGCCGGGGAAAGGTTGATTACACAGTATAAAATCAACGAGTATAGAACTTAAGTAAAATTCTGACCTCTTTTGGGACACTCCTCCCAAAGCTAAGGCTATATAGGCTAAAAGACTATTCGACACTATGTTGTCCTAGTTGAAAATGGTCCCATGTGTCGCGACATAAAAAATAATTGGCATCCACTCCAATTTGAAGCTTTTGCCATGCGCTCTTCCAAAAATTCTGTTGAGCATTAAGGCAATCAACCTGTACGGGGTTCTTAAGCTCGCGGTGTCATATTCTCCCATCAGCCTGGTTCTAAAGTTTCTTCCAGGCATCAACATTCTCTTAAGGGTCACGACGAGGTCCATTCTAATGTTTCTAAGCCAATCTTCAGTTAAAAATATTTGTGCTTCTGGCAGGTAGTAGGCCAGGGCTACATATCTTGGGCTATAGGCAGCATAGCCTTATTTGTCAACATTCTCAAGAATCATAGTGGTTACATCTACCCTGGGCATAATCCACACAATCACTTTAGAGCACAGAAAGAGCTCTAGTCTTATAGCAATCTTCATTAGTGAATACCTTTCTATATTGGCGTATATGCCTTCTTCCTCAAAGCCTATATCAGGCACCTCTTGGTGCGTGATCAACCTGTAGATGTATCCCCACTGATACTCAGGCTCTACACCAGTTATGCACTTGGTGTCATCATAAATATATTCCATCTTGGTGATGATTTCAACATCAGGATCCTCTTCGACCACAGGGGACTTCTTATTTTGACGCTTCGACATTTTGAGTTCGGAGGAATCTTCCTGTCATATATGAAATTGTAATCATTAGGCCATTTCCGGATAAGTTGCAAAGAATGAGATAATAATGTACCGTGTTTTACATCATCTTTGTTGAACATGATGGAAGTAAATTAAACGAATAAAATATGTTCATGCAAATACTCCCGTCTAACACTGAAAATGGCTTAATCAACAAAATTTGAGTGGGAAACAAATTCTACATTAAAATGAAGAAGCCTCGGGCTCTCTGTGGGCATCATGATCATCGTGCTGCGTAGAACAACAGGGGAACCTATTCAAGTTTTTTTCCAACACGGTGCCTCAAAAAAAACACTACCCATGCAATTTATGGTCCGTCTAACGATGTGCTGTGTTATACTTCCCCTAGAACGGTTCGGGTTCAAATCCGACCATGAACCAGGTCTCTTCGAAACAATGAGGTAAAATGAGATTTTGGTTTGAGGATGCAGGAAACATGAGAGGGGCAACTAGTCCAACATTCACAGGGAGGCCATGAAAAACCTTCCCCTATCGACCTATCATCAAATGGGGTGGATTGGTACAGATAGCGTAGCGGCCGTCTGCACCAATTTCCCCAACCACTAAGCGTAGGGTCGAAAAACATAACAGTCGTGGAGGAGAACTACCTATGGGCCACAAAATGCCCCCCCACTGACATTTACGCTAGACAACCCCACTATATATGCATGTAAACGAAGGGGACCAAAGAAAATGGTCATAAAAAACCTAACCATTGAACAATCATCAAAACCCTTGAACAGAAAGGGATAATGCATACAAGAGCCTACCTAGCACTTCTGCGCGAATGGAAGGAGGAGGACTTCTAAGCTTCCATGGTTGAGCCACCTGGGAATGAGGGTACACCAACAACGGGGGGCCTAGAGAGCTCGAGTGAACGACAGCACACGAAAATGACAGTGCACGATAGTCAAAATAGCAATAGAATAATCAACATGCTCGACCCCATATATATATATGGTTAACCATAAGCAGCGGGAGAAAAATCAGATGGCGAAAACAAAAGGATCGAACATCACAAGAGAATATCTTCCCACAACATCGAATGGTAAAATAACTAGGAGAACCGTCGAGGCATTCGGGAGAAGTCAATAACGCATTGGAGCTTGCAAGACTAAACGTCAAAGTGATAGGGGAATAAGGAGCCACAACGGTGGAATCATAAAGGACATTACATTCCGCATTAGGCAAAAATCTAAATCAGAGGAAAATCAACTAAATGAACAGAAAGATAGTGCTTTCTGCACCCGCAACGGTGGAAGCACAAAACTTAAGGATCGACAAAACAACAAATCAGGGTCTGAAAAGTCAATGCAATAATCAAGGGGCTTCGTAGTCTGTCATCCGCAACTACGGATAATTTAGTAACAAGATGTTCCGACGTGAAACCAAAAGTCAGCCGATTGAGACAAAATGCATCGAAGAAAAATATCGAAGATAAAGCTTATTATTTCTCTGCAACGGCGGGAGCACAAGCAAATAAAATTCTGACTCAAACACTTGAAAATGCATTCAAAGGCAATGATAAGATTAAACAAATAGTGGATCATTTCAAGCATCAGGAAAGTCTTTCTGAAGAATCATTAAACCCAAATCAAAGAAGAAAATCAAACCAATATAAGCAAAAGGAGGGTCCCAAATTGTTTTTAATTTTGGGAAAATGTTGCAGCTGCAACAATTGGTGACTACCTGGTGAACCCCAGATTTCTGACTTAACTTCTTCCCAGTAAAAGACTATCTAGCTCAAAATTTGAATTCTCCTAGATGATCATATTCCTAAACTGGCTAACCCATACATTTAAATCATTGAGAAGTAGTTCATTGTTTGGGTAGTGAGAATACTCAAAATATTCACATGTTTGAATAACTCTTTTTGAGGCCTGATAAGTGAGATTTATTTTACCCCTGTCCTTAGGTAATTTCTATCTTGGACACCACAGGATTGTAAGATATGGTAAACAACACTATCCCTTTGTTCCTCATTACCATGCCAATTGCACTTTTGTGCTATTTGAACTTTAGTTCTTTTGAGTCCTCCATCTACCTTTATTTTTGAATTTTATTCAGGCTCCTCTATCCATAGTGTCCTTTTGTGTGAGAGAAGAATTTACTTTTCATCTCATGGACGGAGAAGAACTTTTGGCAATTTGAAATTCATGCTTTTGATACTTTTCTTTGATATGCATTGCTTCTTTAAGGATTTTTGACTCTTGATAGCCTTTAGGATTTTCTGAAATCATGGCATGGGATCATTTATATATGATACACTGTTTACCTTGCTTCTTTTCCTTGGGTCCTTCGCTATCACTCCCTTGGACATTTTAGGCGTGAAATGGATGGAGCCTCGAAATAGTATTCTAGACCTCTTAATTTTGAGTTATTTACCAAGGGTTAAGTAGGACTTCAATGAATTCATGGCCAGTTAGGAACACTTCCCACTAGAAGACATTTGATTGGTTAAATGCACAGTCTTTTGCTCAAGATTTCAGTTAATTAAGAACCCTGACGTTTCCATTGCAACCAAAAGTTTGCCTCTTTATTCAAAACAAAAGGAACTAGCAACAAAGCATTAAATCAAAACAAAACAACATCAATTTATTTATGTACAAAGCGAAAAAGAAAGAAAAAGTGTGCCCACCCTTAAAAAATCTTCAATCTAAAGAGTCAAAGGGCTAGGCTGTAGTGTAGGCAAAAAACTTATCCATGGTCTAATTGTACCATTTTTCAAATTGAAACCATGTCTACTAGTCTACTATCATCCTTATTATCCTGAGAAAGTCAAAGGAGCTCAGGCTGGGCATCAATAATAGAACTAGCCTTTCCTGAGGCATGATATCTTGGTTCAAGTTCAGTTAGATAATTTCCCAAGACAGAATTAGCAGATTCATTACCTTCCCCCAGCTTAGTGACAGTATGTTTCATGTAAGGTTCTCTCAAAATCTTAATCTATTTTATGGTACCCTTATGAGGTAACCACAAATGCGACCAATCTGAAGCAAAATAACCCTTTAACCTGGTAGACCAATCTCGGTTGAGAATAAGCCCATATCCATTCGGTATGTCAGCCACCATAATGTCAATAAATTGAAATATCTTGTTATTTGCAGATAAGCGTATGAGGACATTCTTCATTTCTCCCACTACTTTGACATTTGTTCTGTCTAGTTGCACTATTTCCCAGGCTGTGGGATTTGGCTGCCCATTAATATTTTTGCAAACTTCATGTGGCATAACATTTATCGATGATCCATAATCTACCAAGCAATTATGCACATTATGATTCAACACTTCTAGAGTCAAAAGAAAAGGTGGGGTTTTAGCTTTTTCTTTCCAACCTGGTTCGATGTCTTCTTCTCCCGGCTGGTTTTTGGGGGGTACATCCTTTTTAATCTCCTCAATTTCTTTATTAACATCTAACTGTCCTTCCATAATTTTGGCATGCTTGTCGATTTGTTCTGTTTCCTGGTTGTCAGTGGTGACTTTGGGTGTTTTATCTTCAACATTGGCATGTGTTTGTCTCTTGACATTCGTTTTCAACTTCTTGATATTTGAAATTGTTACATTGTCTTTAATTATCAGATTCATTTCTTTTGTTGCTGTTGGTATGTCTTCGGGTTTAAAAATGCTCCCTTTTGTATCAAAAAGCAAGACACCGTCCCATAAGAACATGGTATCATGTTCTTGTTTCTCTATGGTCTTGTTATTATTTTCTTCTTTACCACTGTCCTTAGTGAATTTTGAGTCCAGCAGCTGATTCATTACCAATGTCATTGAATTTAACCATTGAGGACACTTCTTTTCAGAATGAGGTTGTTGGTGAAAAGTGCAGAAATTGTCCCCCCCTACCTTTGTTATATTCATTGATGCTGAATTTGGTGGAGGGATTTTCAATTGGTTGTTATCCTCCCTTTTTTGGTAGTAGGGTTTGTAAGTTTTCTAAACTTCCCTTTCTCTCTCCAGATCTATTATTCGGTTGGAGAGTTTTTGAATAATTTTTAACATTCCCTCAAAATCATGTGATTGCTCCTCTTTAGGTCTAGAAAGCAATAAGGCTCTTCTCTCGGTAGTTCTTTCTTTAGGTTGCTCAGGATAATATTATATACTTTCCTTTTCAGCCTCTACCCTTTCTTCTTCTTCATATGTCTCTACCAACGTAGTTATGGCTTTCATTTTGGCAAACATGGCCAGCTCAGGTCCTAGGGCTGAGGTATAATATTCAATTAGGACCTTGTCTGAGGGTCTGTCAGTTTCAGAAAAGTTATTTAGGTATGTTGAAAACCTTTGAGTGAAATGATGCATCTTCTCATCTTTTTCCTTTTCTTTAAAACGAAGACCTTTCATTAGCAAGGCATGTGTCTTTTGGGATGCGTATTTACTTCTGAAAATCCTTTCGAAGGTGTCCCAATCGGGAATAGAGTTTGCAGGAAAACCGAAATACTAGGATGCTGCTGCTCCTTTAAGAGTATGTGGGAACAATCTATAGACAACATCTTCATATTCCCCAGCCCTTAACCCTTCTATTGCTAAATAGAAGCTTTGCAAGTGGTCATATACAGCAGTCTTTTCGTTGGGATCAAACTTAGGTAGCAGCTTTTCAAAATCTTGAGGTAGGTTATACAATGGAGGTGTTAGGTTCAAAGGTGATCTATCTATCCAACATGGCAGTGGGTTGGGCTGATTCACATTTCTACCAGCCATGAGCAAAGGTGAAAGAGCAAGAGTCTGAGTAAGGGGAAATTGGGCTTACTTGCTTCAAAGGTGGAAACAAAACCTGTAAGTCTGCTTCTACAAGTTCTTTTAGATTCTAAGTACTTGGGTCGGGTCAAAAGATTCCAAATATCTGCTGGTGGGGTAATCTTGGGAAAATAGGTTTCCACGGCCAGCCATGCACTGGAGGCCCTCGTTCGAGCGCCAGAAACTGTTGAGGCCTGGAAATTCGCAGGCAACAACAGTAAGGGATTGTCCCTAGTCAATGTTCCCAACTAGCCCGTGACTGTTTGGTGTAGGGAATCCATTCGGTTTGTGGTTCGACTACCGTAGGTCAAGTACCAAAACTAAAAGGGTTTACCGGTTGCAGCCCGGTCCACCATATATATTTTTGTATTTTTTTGACTTAAGGTATGATGTGCATGTGCCTAATTAACAATGTAGAGTGATAAAGGATGCGAGGAGTAGTCACAAAGTGATGCGCAGGTTCTTACCTCTCATCTTAGAGATCACAAGCATCTAAATCACATACACAATAATAAAATAAACTAACTACCTACCTATCCCTGGGGAGCCACATTTTAACTTATCAATGAGTAATGTATATTGTACATGCATTATAAAGAGAAACTACAGATAGCTGATATTCCTTCCCACAACATATGAAAGATTAAGATATTTAGAAAATTAGATAGCTAATTGTTTATGAACAACATTCATTACTCATGGTGGTAATTTCATAGAATAAACTTGAAGTCATTCAAACAAGAACATAGGCCCTAAGAGTTAGAACGATCTCACAGTTAATGGACAAAAAGCTGGAAAAATGAAATAGTTCATCTTTCTCCAATCCATAGCATAACATTTGAACGTCCCACCAAAATTTCTCTGACAGGCAAACAATAATTCTTTATTGAAAAAAAAGTAGTTCTTCTTACAATATCTCTTTACTTTTCTAACTGGGAAAAAATCCCTTTGTTCTTCTAAGTCATCTATATTTATACAAAAAGAGTGAGATTGTTGGGCTGCCCACAAATAACCCTTGGGCTTCCCAACTCTTCGCCTCCCAATATTTCACTTTCATTAAGTGTTTACAAAATTGTTACATATTACAAAAGTGAACAATCATTCATGAGGAGGGCCCCGCTTGAGCATTTAGAAATTTATTCCAAGCTAAATCCTCTGATGCGATGCATTCAAACTTAGAAGGTTCCAAAAAACAAATGTTTATCTTGAATTTTGCAGCCTGGTTCTTGATGGCTTCAATTCTGGTTGCACTCAAATGAAGCTAATCTTCTAATAGCTACACACTGACTGCGGAATGATCTACTTCATTCCTTAATATCTGGTCGTCGAGAGCTTTAATGTGCTGTATTTTTCCTTCCTCCTCTTGGTACCTTTTTTGCAAAATTTCCACAAACAATTTGTGGTCCGGAAAAGAATCTATTCTCTGCTCAGCTTCTACTTGGCATTGGTTATAGGTAATTAGGATCCTCCTGAAGAATTATGTGCATGCCCCTTTCGTCTTTCTAACATCCTTTTTGAATTCCTTGGCTGTTTTAATAGAAAACTCTAATAAGTCGTAATCATTCTTAAGGGCCTGTCTATCCTTCAAGGGCAGCTCTGCAGGAGTTTCTTCATCATTCTCTAGTCTTTCCATCCTTGCTGTCAGGACTTCTAGGATGTCCTGAGATCTATCAACAAAATAGGAGGAGGTCTCCAGAATCTCCTCCAATCGACCATCTACTTACAAAACATTGCATCTTTCCCCTTCTATGGCCATCTGTAGCTGAAGCATTTTGTCCTTTTGTGCCAGCACATGTTCCTTGAAAGGTTGGAGATTAACCTACTGCTCTTTTGCTTCCTCCAAAGCTATTGTCAGAGAAGTAATTTTCTCTTGAAGTTTTGTCTGTTGTTCTTAAGACTGCCTCTCACTTGCCTCTAAGGTGGTCTTTTGTAGCTCTAATTCATCTATATTTCCTAGAAGCTATTCCTTCTCCACCCTTAACTCTTGATACTCTTGATGCGTTCTCTCCAGACACTCTTGTGTAGTCTCCATAGATATTCTCTCTACTTGGAGAACCTGCAGTTCAGCCTTTGAAGACTTCACCTCCTTTTGCACGTCTTCAAAATTTCTCTTCAACTTACTATTTTCTTCTCTTTCTTTTCTTAATGCGTCTTTCAGTTGAGAAGAAGACTTCTTAGATTGCTCTATATCTATCATTATTTTGTCTACATTTTCCTCCGAAGCATGGATCAATGCAGCCCTTGCTCTAATACTGAATCTGGGATCTTGATCTGTTCCATATAATGGACGTATCCATTATCATTTTCCTGGACAGACCTCCTGTTTCAACCTTCTTTTCAGTTCTCTTCACTATCCTCTTCCTTTCCTTGTCATAGAAGATAGTATTAAAATCAGGGACTTCTTCCCCTATTTTCTATTCAAAGGGGACCATAGACTATCCAAGTGTGCTGACAGCAGGTGCTTCTGGGTCCTGAAAATCGGGGTTCTCCACATCCTGGGTTTGAATGTCAGCTGTGTCAGAGGATGACTGTTCTATCACTGTCTGGGTCAGCTTCATCCTCTCTACCTCCTGTTTCTGAAGCTCCTCATCAATCTTCCTTTTCCTTTCTCCTTCTTCAATTCTTGCTTCTTCTTCTACTTTTCCGACTGCCTCTTGTGCAGCTCTTCTTTTCTCTTCCTCTTCTCCCTTCAGCCACCCTTCAGCTTCTTGGGCTAACCTTTGGGCTTCTTCGTTTCTTTTCCTAGTTTCTTCATCGGATTTTGTTTGTTCATCCCACCCCTTCCCACCTTTGGTGGTGATCTTATTTTTGAACATTTTCCTCTAAGCCATTATGTTCAATGCACTATGGAAGACAGACTCATCTCTGTCCCAGTGGTGAGTGTATTCGAAATGAACATTGGCCTCTTTGCAGTGTTCAACTACTTTGTTGTGGGAGTCATTCCTGTGGAAGGGCATCTCCCCAAAATGAAACTTTTTCAAATCTTTCACAAACTCATCTGCTTTCTTTACTTTGGTAAACTTATAACTCCCCAACTTGAAAGGCGAAGGGGGATATGCAGCCTTCTTATGTTCAAATAAAAAGCTTCCTATGCCATCTAGGAAGACTTTCCTAACTGCCTCTTTATGAATGATATAGTTTGTGGCATATTTGGGCAGTAGGGAGGGTGCTCTAGAGCCTCTAAACATTCTGAAATAGAGCCCATCCTTAGTCAGATAATATTCCGCATATTCTTCAATTACCTACAATGCTTCTTCTGACATGAAGTCACATTCTTTTCGGAAAATGAGAGTATATAATGGCATCATAAAATGTTCACAGACCTCCCTCTAGTGGCTGTGGTACTTGTGAGCCCACAGTGGCTTGTATGCAGAATAAAAAGGTATCCTCTCCCTGTCTCAGATGCACCTTAGGCTGGGGAATTGTTGATTGCACAGTATACAATCAATGAGTATGGAACTCATGTAAAATTCTGACCTCTTTTGAGACACTCCTCCCAAAGCTGAGGCCATACAGGATGAAAGACTATTTGACCCTATGTTGTCCCAGTTGAAAATGGTCCCTTGTGTCGCGACATAAAAAATAATTGGCATCCACTCCAATTTGAAGGTTTTTCCATGCGCTCTTCCAAAAATTCTGTTGAGCATTAAGGCAATGAACCTGTACGGGGTCCTTAAGCTCGCGGTGTCATATTCTCCCATCGGCCTGGTTCTAAAGTTTCTTCCAAGCATCAACATTCTCTTAAGGGTCTCGACGAGGTCCATTCTGATGTTTCTCAGCCAATCTTTAGTTAAAAATATTTGTGCTTCTGGCAGGTGGTAGGCCAGGGCTACATATCCTAGGCTATAGGAAGCATAGCCTTGTTTGTCAACATTCTCAAGAATCATAGTGGTTACATCTACCCTAGGAAGAATCCACTTGATCAGTTCAGAGCACGGAAAGAGATCTGGTCTTGTTGCAATCTTCATTAGTGAAGACCTTTCTATATTGGTGTATATGCCTTCTTCCTGAAAGCTTATATCAGGCACCTCTTGGCACGTGATCAACCTGTAGATGTCTCCCCACTGATACTCAGGCTCTACACCAATTATGCACTTGGTTTCCTCATAAATATATTCAGTATTGGTGATGATTTCAATGTTGGGATCATCCTCGACCACAGGGGCCTTCTTCTTTTGACGCTTCGACATTTTGAGTTTGGAGGAATCTTCCTGTCATATATGAAATTGTAATCATTCGGCCATTTCCAGATAAGTTGCAAAGAATGAGATAATAATGTACAGTGTTTTACATTATTTGTGTTGAACATGACATAAGTTAATTAAATGAAGAAAATATGTTCACACAAATACTCCTGTCTAACACTGAAAATGGCTTAATCAACCAAATTTGAGTGGGAAACAAAATCTACATTAAAATGAAGAAGCCTCGGGCTCTCTGTGGGCACCATGATCATCGTGCTGTGTAGAATGACAGGGGAACCTATTCAAGTTTTTTCCAATGGGGAGCCTCAACAAAAACACTACACATGCAATCTATGGTCAGTCTAACGTTGTGCTGTGTTATACTTCCCCTAGAACAGTTCGAATTCGAATTCGACCGTGAACCGGGTCGCTTCAAAACAGCAAGGTAAAACGTGACCTTAGTTTGAGGATGTGGGAAACATGAGAGGGGAAACCAGTCCAACATTCATAGGGAGGCCATGAAAAACCTTCCCCTATCGACCTATCATCAAATGGGGCGGACTGGTGCAGACAGCGTAATGGTCTTCTGCAACAATTTCCCCATCCACCAAGCGTAGGGTCGAAAAACATAACAACCGTGGAGGAGAACTACCCCTTGGGCCACAAAATTCCCCCCCACTGACAGTTATGCTACATGCCCCCACTATATATGCATGTAAATGACGGGGACCAAAGAAAACGGTCGTAAAAAACCTAACCATGGAACAATCATCAAAATTCTTAAACAGAATGGGATAATGCATACAAGAGCCTACCTGGCACTGCTACGCGATTGGCAGGAGGAGGACTGCTAAGCTTCCATAGTTGATCCACCTGGGAATGAGGGTACACCGACAATGGGGGGCTTGGCGAGCTCGAGCAAACGACAACGCATAAAAATGACAGTGCACGATAGTCAAAATAGCAATAGAATAATCAACATGCTCGACCCCATATATATATATGGTCAACCATAAGCGATGAGAGAAAAATTGGACGGTAGAAACAAAAGGATCGGAGATCACAATAGCATCTCTTCCCGCAACATCGAATGGTAAAACAACTAGGAGAACCGCCGAGGCATCCGGGAGTAGTCAATAACGCATCGGAGCTTGCAAGACTAAAAATATGAGCAATAGGGGAATAAGGAGCCACAATGACAGAATCATAAAGGACATTACATTCCGCAGTAGGAAAAAATCTAAATTGGAGGAAAATCAACTAAATGATTGGAAATTTAGTGCATTCTGCACCCGCAATGGCAGAAGCCCAAAACTTAAGGATCGACGAAACAACAAAGTGGGTTCTGAAAAGTCAATGCAATAATCGGGGGGCTTTGTATTCTGTCTTCCGCAATTGCAGAGAATGTAGTAACAAGATGTTCTGATGTGAAACCAAAATTCAGCCGATTGAGACAAAATGCATTGGAGAAAAATATGGAAGCTAAAGCTTATTATTTCTCTGCAATGGCGGGAGCGCAAGAAAATAAACTTCCGACTCAAACACTTGAAAACGCATTCAAAGGAAATGATAAGCTTAAAGAAATAGTGGATCATTTTAAGCATCATGAAAGTCTTTCTGAAGAATCATTAAACCTAAATCAAAGAAGAAAATCAAAGCAATATAAGCAAAAGGAGGGTCCTGAAATTTTTTGAATTTTGGGAAAATGTTGCAGCTGCAACACTTCCAAAGACCAAGATCTGGTTGTTGGATATTCAAGTGTGGATTCAAAAGTCAAGAAGAAATCTAAGAAGCCACCTAATCAGAAGAGAGACAAGAACAAGTCTCAGGAGGACCCCCAAGGCTCCAAGAAGAACTTCTAGAAGAAGAAGAACAAATTAGAAATGAGCAAGTGCACATACTGCAGTAAGGGATTTCATCCTGAAAGCTCCTACATGAAGATGAAAATTGACATGCTGACCCAAATCCTGGAGAATAATAACATCTCCCTTCCTGATAGCTCAAAGAAGAGGGAAGGAGGATCAAATTCAAAAGATAGAGAGAGAGTTCATGAATTGGTTGCTGGCACATCAAGCTCACCTAGATTCATAATAGACTCTGGAGCTTCACGACATATGGTTTCGAACAAGGAGGCATTCTCCTCTCTTGACATGTCAAAAGGTCCACCAATAGTGCTAGGAGATGACTCTCTCACTAATAGTTTGGGCAAAGGAAGGATTGATCTTGACCATGGTAAGTTCAGCAATGTATTGTATGTTCTAGGTCTTCTCTCTAATCTCTTGTCAGTGTATCAGATGACCCACACAGGGTCTCCAAATAAGGTCATATTCTCCCTTGATTATGTTGATATCATGGAGATCTCGAGTGGTAAATTCATTGCAAAAGGAGTTGTATATCACACTTCAAAGGTATACCGGTTTTCACATTTTCTACCCTACTCAAACCCCTCTGCTCTTTTGATTCATGATAATGAGGCAAGTAAGCTTTGGCATGAAATATTTGGCCATCTTAACTATAAGTATATTTTTGATCTAAGTGAAAAATAAATGGTCATAGGGTTACCAAGGATTAAGTTTTCCAAGGGAGTCTGTCAAGGTTGTGTCCTAGGAAAACACCCAGAGCATAAATTTGAGAGAGCTAGTCATGAGAGAACCTCTGCACCTCTTGAGTTGATCCATAGTGATGTTGCTGGTCCATTCTCTCATATCTCAATGAGTCAGGAAAAATATGCATTAACTTTCATAGATGACTTTTCTAGGTACTATTGGGTTTACTTCCTGAAGCATAAGTCTAAAGTTTTTGGACTCTTCAAAGTCTTTAAGGCTTTGGTTGAAAACCAGTCTGGGAGGAAACTCAAGATCCTCTGATCTGAAAATGGTGGTGAGTATGTCAAGTCTGAGTTCATTCAATATTGTGAAGATGCATTTATTTGGATGTATCATTCAATCCCTTACACACCACAGCAAAATGTTGTTGCTGAGAGAAAGAACAGATCACTGAAAGAGATGGCAACCTCTATCTTGGAGGCTAAGACTTTGCCACCAAAGGTTTGGTCCGAGGCTATAAACTATGCATATTATATACAAAATAGGGTGCCTCATAAAAAACTTGATGGTATGACTCCTTTCAAAGCATGGAGTGGGAACAAGCTAGATGTGACCCATTTCAGGATTTTTGGCTCAAGCACTTGGGCTGGAATTCCAACAGAAAAGAGGAAGGCTTTGCAACCCCAAATCGAAGAGTTTCTATTTTTTGGGTAATATAAAGATTCAAAAGGGTAAAATATTATCAATTTGAGCACAAAAAATTCCTTCATTTAAAGGAGTGTTCAATTCCAAGAAGAGCCTTTACTAGCAGTTGAAGTTGGAGAGTCTTCTTCACCACCAGAACCATTGAATGTAAGTGAAGAGACAAATGAGTTTTCTTATTCTGATATGTCTGATAATGATTATTTAATTGTATATCCTGAAATTCCTAAAAAACCCAAATGGGCAGCAAAGACCATTCATGTGGCTGTGGAACTAGCTGGAAATCCTAGTGATCTTAGGAGGACTAGATCTCAGTTTGACAGTGCCCTGAGCATGAAAGACCCTTTGGTCGTAGATAAATGCTATATGATGGTTGAATCAGACCCATATACATATTAATATGCAGTACATGATCCAATATGGAAAGCATCCATGAAAGAAGAATTCATCTCACCGCAAAAGAACAACACTTGGGAGCTGGTTGATATTCCCCTAGGGAGGAAGCTAGTTCAATGTAAGTGGGTTTTCAAAACTAATTTTGCTGCTGATGGTTCACCTTTGAAATATAAGGCAATATTGGTAGCCAAGGACTACTCACAGGTACATGGTATTGACTACAATGAGACCTTTGCACCAGTGGCAAAGATCGACTCCATCAAGATACCCTTAGCCATTGCAGCTTCGAAGCAGTGGGAGGTACATCACATGGATGTGAAGTGTGCTTTATTGAATGGAGATATTACTGAAGATATTTACATGTAGCATTGTCAAGGGTTTGTTACTAATCCATATTTTTTGTGTAGGCTAAAGAAATCATTCTATGGGTTTAAGCAAGCCCCCAGGGCTTGGTATGCCAAGATTGATGGATTTCTGCTGTCATTGAGATTTGTTCGATGCAAGTATGATCGAAATGTTTATTTGAAGCTGATTCATGGTTATTTTATTATTATTGTCTTGTATGTGGATTACCTTCTTATTACAAGAATCTCAAAGAAATAAATTGCCTCCTTGAAGGATGCAATGAACCATGCATTTTCTATGACTGATTTGGGGTTGTTGAGCCAATTTTTGGGTCTCGAAATTGCTCAATCCCAACATCAAATAAAACTACATCAGTCCAAGTATGCTTTGGATTTCCTAAACAAGTTCAACATGAAATATTGCAATCCAAGCAAGACTCCTTTCCTTTAAGGAGTTAAGCTTGAAGAAGAAGGTTCTTCTCCTATGGTAGATGGTACAATGTATAGACAACTAATTGGGTGATTGTTGTACCTTACACACACACGACCTGATATTTATTATGTAGTAAGTGTGGCTTCAAGATACATGGATCAGCCTCATGAGATCCATTGGATAGAAGCCAAAAGGATCCTTAACATTGTTCAGGGAACAAGAACTCATAAGATCTTCTACAAAGCTAAATCTAATCTTGATTTGATTGGGTTTATTGACAGTGATTGGGCAGGTGAAAACACAGATCGAAATTCAACATCAAGATATGTGTTCATGCTTGCTAAAGGACCAATCAGCTGGTCAAGCAAGAAACAGAGTGCCATTGCACTCTCATGAACAAAAGCAAAGTACATAGGAGTGTAAATGCAACAACTCAATGTTTATGGTTGCAGGTGTTACTTGGTGAGTGTGGCTTCGAATTAGAGTTCTCAACTATTATATATTGTGATAATCAGGGAACCATTTGAATCTGCAATGTTCCAGTTCAGAGATAGAGAACCAAACACATTGAGATCCGTATGCACTACATCAGACAGCTTGTGCATGATGGCACCATTCACCTACTCTTTTGTGCATCTTCAGACAAGTAGATAACATCTTCACCAAAAAATTTTGTGAGAAGACACTCGGCAATCTCAAAACAATGTTGGGGATTGCTGATCATGCTATGAAGCATGATTGATGACAATGTTTTCAAATTTTGTTTTACTGTCCATGTTTAAGGGAGGATTTTCCCACTGGGTTTTTTCCTCTTTCCTTGGTTAAATGGACATGCAGTATGTAAAGGGTGACTAAGCCTTGTTGGTAGGCCCTATAGTTTTCTGATATTTACTCATAAGTCAAGATTAATGGGGGGTGTTATAATAACCAGCGTAGATCCAAATCCTAGGCTCTATCAAGCGCCGAGAGGGATCAAATCTCTTATTAGGTATCCATTGATTTGATTCAAACCAATGGATACCTAAGGTAGATTAGGGTTATTGGTCGTATATTGTGTTGTGTAGTAGTTATAGCCAAGAAAGTCGAATGATCTTTTCAATTCTTTTGCCTCTTCAGCGCTGAACCGTGGTAACGACGCTTCAACTAATCTTGTTAAGGAAGTAGGGTACTTCCCTAATGTTAATGGATCCAGAATCCTATAATCCATAAAACATTGGTTTCTTATTTTTTGAGGCAAGTACCCTCAAAAAATAAGAAACCAATGTAACGTTATGTAACGTTACATAATGTTATGTCGGTTATAAAAAAAAATACAAAAGAAAAAAAATTACAAGTAACCTAACATAATGTTATGTCGGCAAAAAAATAAAACCATAGAAAAAAAACAACACCTAATGGACTATGATAGGCCTCAGCCTTAATGGATTCTGATTCTACACATTACTGCAAACGCCTTAATGGCTTCTAATTCTGCACATTAATGCAAACACCTACTTGACTATGTTGTGCTGCTTTTCTTTGTTCAACTAGAGATGTATGATTTTCTTGGGATTATTGGTTTTTATGAGTATATTAATCATCACCTTAGAAACCAAACTTACATGTTTTTTTCTCACAATCAAACTCCTTTCAAAACCTTAACCATTATTATTCTTTGTAAACTATACAGTTAAAACTCCCTCTTCTACTTGCACCCTATAACCAGAAACCCACATATAGAATTGAGAAGACCAACTGGAATGTGATAACATGGATGAGAGATGGAAGGCCAAGGATGACATTATACTTATTGATGGAGCTTATCAGAACAGATACTAAGCCATAATGAATTTGTGAAGGATAGACGAGCTTGCAGAGATGATGAGACTGAAGCTAGAAGCTAGAGAGGGGACAATAGGAGGTCAATGACTATGGAAATTCTACATAGCTAAGCTCCTCATGAATAAAATATCAAGAACATTCGACTGAGACCTATTTATTATGTGGATCTGGATAGCTGATTACTTGAACTAAAGTTGAGAGAAGAAGGTTTGGCCGAATCACCAGTTAGAAGGGACTGCATTGTAGAAGGTCAGAGTTTGGCCATCACCTATCATCGCTCAGAAGGAGAGCGCCTTCCCTTAAACATTGCCAATGTTGTTTACCCAACTGGCACCCCAATTTCTTTGCAACGCCTGCCAGTAATTTGCAGAGAAGCCATCTGCATTTGCCCACACGCCCCTCACGTCCCCGCTCCCACCCACATTGCTTATGACCACCGTATTGAAGTAGGCGTTCCCTTTCATGGAAAATCTGACCCCTCCCTTCCTGAGGCATGGCACCCTTCTGTAAAAGACAAGCACTATTCCTGCTTTGTAGCGGGCAATGGTGAGGTACGCATGCATTGATAGGTCAAAGTGGTGATTGGGATGATTGCACCATCCAGCTCCATAGGGAGGACACAAATTGGTAGCAGTGACTCGAATCCTGGTTCTACCTGGGAGGCACCAAGCTGGATCATCTTTGGCATTGCACAACAATTCATAGCAAGATCCACAGGCCTCCCCTTGTCTGAACAGGGCACTGCTCAGTGCTGTGTTGCTTATGCCATATCCACCTTCGTGCATATTCTCATAACCGCAGGCTCCTCCTGACAATATGACATCAATGCCAAAACTGCCAGATCCAAACAATAACCCATCAGATTCAAGAAATAACAAACAGAAGCTGCAATTTTAATCAAGTTATTAAAATAGCAAAATATTTAGAGATTACATTAAGAAAATTAGGTTACCAACTTACCCATATCGGTTGATGTTCCATAAGCCTCCCCATAGAATGTTGCATGGGCTGGAATCCATCCTTTTCCACCGCCTGCATTTACCAATTTGAATTGTTCCGAAATGAAGCAGAATATTACCATCTGGATGATCAAATTGATGGCCATCAGCATCATATTATTCCTTGCCATCCTGTACTGTAGCTAAATTGCAATTCACAGATTTTCTGTAACTCAGTTCCGTTACAGAGCTATCGATGCAGTGAGGCACTTGAGCTTGGTGTGTGAGCTTCAGCTATAGATAGGTAGAATTCCGGTGCCACGCCCCACATCTATTTCAAAGTCACATTCCTTTTCACGTCAGCCTTCCAAATATAGTTAAAATTAAAACAGTTTTTGTACAGCCAGCTGCACAACCGAGTCCTTGGCATCAATTCTCTAGCAGCAATGGATTTAGTTCCATATGTATAACCATATTTTTGTGAAAATATATGTCAGTAAGCTATCTAGACCATTTTCTGGTAAGTTTTTTTGGTCTTTAGTGATTGGAATGCATAATATAGATGCCTGAATCTTTTTTCAATAAAAATTCTTATCACTAAATGTCGGCGACATTAGAGCCTAGATCCAGCCTTGAAAAAAAAAAGTAATGTTCACTATAAAAAAATTCATGTTATTTGTAATGAAGAATTAAAATTATGCAATGTTCACCTTGCTAAAGTGATCAAATTCCTGGTCTGGAATAGATGCTTGATCAGAATCTTCGTTTCTAATAGTTCCTTGAGAATAATTTTTTTTTATATAATATTTTTTTTGTTTGTATTAATATAGGGAGTGTATTTCAAATGAAACGTTATGACCTTACATTATTAGGCCGACAAAATATTTACTACTTTTTTTTTACATTAGTTATTCAATATTGCAAATTTTACATCATGTTACAAGATCTCTCCCATAATATTCACTACTACTACACTTATTATTTTTTGCCGACATGTTAGGTTACATCACGTGACAAGATCTCCCCCATAATATTCACTTTCACTATTATTTTTTTCCGACATGTTAGTAACGTTACATCACGTGACACGATCTCCCCCATAATATTCACTTTCACTATTATTTTTTGCCAACATGTTAGTAACGTTACATCACGTGACAAGATCTCCCCCATACTGGGATGTAGAGCGCCTCTCAGTCCAATCAACCCATAGTTAGCTACCTTGGACATTAATTAATCCATTTTTGTCTTATTTGCCTAGTTTCCAATATTCCACTCTATGCAAGTTGTCTTCCACATGTCCTAGAAGTAAAACTTGATAAAACTAAGTCATGGAGTGCTTGGGAAACCTCCTAGAATCCATATTTAGCTTATCTAATTTATTCTAGATCCTCCCTAGTGCATGTCTGCTTTTTTTTTTTTATTGCCTGCTTTACTGAGTTTTATGGCAAAAGGGAAAGTAAGACTAGGTGCAGTTGACTTGTTTTTTTCCCTCATCATCCTGCATTATTTTCTCCTAATAAAAGCATGTATGAATTTTCTTTCCATCACCTATTATCTTATCTACTTTACTTTTCCAATTTTTGAGCTCCTAGGCATATTTGGAAACTTCTTTATGCACCTATGGGGGATTTGACTAGATTTAGTAAGCCTGATTTTGACTATTTTGAATGGCATCATTATGCATTCGAATCTCTCATGTAATTATTTATTACAGAAACCTATGAATTCATAAGTTTTTCTATTGTACACTTATTCAATACATATTAGTGTTATGCTCCAATTTCAGTCTCCTTTGTGTGTAAATTTGCATGTTTGATTAGTAATTTTGTGAGTGCAATTGATCTCTCACCTGGGTTCAATTTCCACATATAGGAGGTTAGATTCAACGTGGAATAAAATGATGGTTTCTGCTCAAATCGATAAAACATCATCTCTATTTCATTCATGACATCAAGATAGTGCTATGACTGGCCCTCTATTGTGGGTCAATGTGAAAGGGATCATTTTTTTGACCAATTTTGGAAACTAGGGTTTTGCTTAGTAAATGAATGTCCAATTTCTGTACATAGGGGTTGGATTGGAAAATTCCTCGACCATGAACATGTGGCTAGGATTCCCACATGGAACCTGCCTAAAAATGCTTGCACAACCCACCAAAACCCCTTTTTGATGCACAGTTTCCATTCGATGCCCCGGTTAGGGATTCAATAGGTTTCCTTGAAATCCTATAGGAGGTGGGATTCAACGTGCCATAGAGTGATGAAATTTTTTCATATCGATGAACCATTGGCTCCATTGGATTTAGGATATTGATATAGTGCTACAAGAGTCCCTCTAATATAGTTCCACGGATAAGGGATCATTTTTTTGGTCAATTTTGGAAACTAGGGTTTTGCTCAGTAAGTGAATGTCAAAAAATTTGCACATGCGGGTCAACTTCGCATATTGCTCGATTGTGAACATGTGGCTAGAATCACCACATGGAACAAGCCTAAACACACTTACATGGCCTACTAGAATCTATTGGGCCCATAAATGACCCCTTTTTTACCACATTTACCTATCCCTTTTTGCCTTATCTTACTCCATTATATACGCCAAACAGATGTTTTCCTTCACTTGATCCCTCAATTCATATAGGTATGGTTAATCATTGTCTTATATTATTAATACATATGATTGTTGTAATTAGGGATCTATATCTTGGATTATGCTAACAGATGGTGATTTTATAAATATAATTCGATATGTAAAGGATATAGGTGTAGCACGCTGAACGAGTCAAGAGAGAGATGAACATTCATTACTAAGATGATCTCCACCTATTCCATCTCTACACAAAGGATGTAGTCAAAGGTTACTATTCCATTCAAGCTGTACAAGGGTGGTTACAATAGGCTTGGCTGCAACATATTTGGATGCAACAGTGCGACGTTGCTAAAGGGTAGCTACAACTGATGAAGCATCTTCTATATTGATCTTGTTATATCACTACTGGCTCGAGTAACAACCTTCCTATATTTTCTGCTTCTATCTTGCCCACAATTATAACAACATATCGTAATTGGGGAAGCCTAAAGATCAAAGATCTTCATGGCTGCCTGATATCAGTGGGTAGAAGTTATGATTGTGCATGTATAAATATTGGAAACTATTCCAAGCCAGGGATTGGAAATTAATTGATTTTATTGTATAAGCTATGACAGAGACTGTAGCTTCAATTTTATTATTTAATACAAGGAGTAGGATTCTTCTAAATTCAGCATTTAACATGTGTTAATTTTTGGTGTCTTTGTTTGAAGGCTGGGCCCACCTTCCTACAAAGATTGTCAAGTTAATTAGGTATTTATTTCCTCTGTTTTGTGGTGTGGATGTTATAATAGATTCATTCTTTTCTAATAGCTACAACAGTAATGATTTATTGTGTGTGCCTTCAATTGATCAGGAATTTCATTCCATGTGAGCTGCAACGGATTAGTGTGACAATCAACTATGTAGACTAATTTTCTTTATGCATATTGTGTGCTAGTTGTAATAGCCAATCTCATCCTTAGTTTCTTTCAATTGATGTCTTTCTTGAGTTTTGTTAATTAAGTATAGTTATAATTGTTGAAGTTCAATTTCTACATTTTTGAATTCTAGATCAAGTTGGATTGAGATAGTTATAATGGATCTTCAGATGGCCTGGTAATTTAGGATTTAACTTTCTGCAAAATTAATCTAAATGTTCATTTTCTGAATCTCTTATTTCTATATTAAGGATTGTAAGAAGGTGTTTGTGATTTTGCATTCTTAAGATGGTAAATTAGATTAATTTGATCTTGGGATGATTTGGGCTGAATAATAAGGTAGGATAATTCATTTTTAGTATCAGCTACTTAGTGTTTAAGCATATATAATGCACATTATCTTTGAAATAAAAGAATTCCCTGGGTTGACAATTTATATTGAACACTCTATATGTTAGCTTTAATTAACTTGCATATAGGGTGCCCAACATTTTTGTGCCATTGACAGGGAAAGATAATTATTAGACACCATAGTAGTTGTATCCAGTGGCTATATCTATTCATTTTTCTTCAGTTTTTAAGTTTGCAGGTTTTGGGTTGCATGAATAAAAGAACGGTACAACATGACATTCCTATAAATCCCAGAACCCCATAGAATACTAACATTGCAGGTGGTTGAGGCCATGGATGAAATCCAACATTAGGAAGAAGAACATTCATTAATGATCTGGTTGATAGGACCAATTCTTCTACCAGAGCTCGCCATCAGGAATCACCTATCAGAAGGAGACCGGTTTCCCCTTGAGTGGTAGCATTAGTTTCCACAGTGGAGAACACAGGAGAAGTTGCAACACCCTTGGGTATCCCTATATAGGAAGACAGAGTTGGTACTGTGGGATCAACTGACTGAGATTTGATATATCACATTAATGGGAAGGTTTTGATAGAAGAGGAGTGGACACAGTTGCATAAAATATTTAACGATCAGTGGAAGCACAAAGAGGATAAACCAGAAGAAGACATGAACAATAGATGATATCCAAAAAATCACGAAGAAGCAATGCGGGAAAATCAACATCATGGGGGTAACTCCCCGCCTAAAGGGACAGTTGCTACGCTTCAGTTCTCAATTCAACAACTAGAGGGGATAGGCCCCATGAAAAATATATCTCCATCAGTGTTGCCTCATTTTTATGGAAAAGAAGCAGAGGATCCAGATGAATTTATTTTTGAATTTGGCATCCTCTGTCGCAGCTATGATTACACCACCAATGAATAGAAGGTGAAACTTTTTCCTACTACTCTAAAGGACAATGCATTACATTCGTTCATGATCCTGGGTGGGGGAACTATCACCACCTAGGACCGAATGAAACAAATGTTCCTAGAGAAATATCAAGAGTACTACAATACCAAATATAGAGAGAAGAACTATTTAAAATGGTACAAATGGATGACGAAATCCTCGAAGATTTTGTTGAAAGGATTTTATACAATGTGCAGAGAGATGGACAGAATAATATGGGGTTAGATGTACTCAAGATAATCCTACTTCATGCGATTAGGGATGAATTCCTATACATGTTGAATCTATTAGGAAAGGGGGATATCTCAAAGGAGTCCTTTGAAAATATTGGTTAACTATGCAAAAGGTATTCCAGCGGATCTTCCAGGAACAACAAACGAGACAAATGGGATAAATTTGAATGAGATGTATTTGACAGAACAATGAAGTCATCTAATGGAGGAGAAACCCGGGCATAAATAGGAAATCTCCTCAAAAATTTCAAGACAGAAATGATGAGCTCCATCTCCTTGAAAATAGATGTCCTAAGGGCAAAGCAAAAACAAGAAGTAGAATATCTCACACTTGGTGTAATCTGCCCTAAATGTAGGAAGAACCATCCTCTAAAGGAGTTTCCACTAGATAAAGTAGAAGTTTGTCAGCTTTGTGAGCTGAACCATGACACAAAAGAATGCCCTTCACTACCTCAAATGAATGCAATTCTATAGCCATCGACTCCAGATGTGGAACCAGCCTACTTTATTGCACTAAAAAAGCCTCAGCAGCCTTGAAATCAAGGTATGAATCAAGAATCATTTTTGTTTTCTAATAACATGAATAATTGGGATAATATGCATCACATGAATACACAATTCACTTCATCTTATTCCAACCATCAATGGTATCCTTCTCAACCTCCTATGCAAAATTTTAACTCCTGGAACTCTTGGACACAACCACCAAACCAACAAAATTATTGGTCTCTTGGATGGAGGAACTTCTGTCCAGGGAACCAGTTTCCCATACCTAGCCTCCTCAATAGTTTCCACATCAAACGTTTCCTCATCAACTGTACCCTCCTCAACAATATCCTCGTCCTTATCAGTAGTTGTAGCTGCAACTCTAGAATAATGCTGTCCCTAATGTGCCTATACGGCCACAGTTGCCTACTTAACCTAACCCCAACTCAAACAATAAAGTATTCCATTAATTTGAGACTACCAATATTCCCACTTACTCCATTACTCCAGTTCCCTATAATCACATCCACTTACGATCAGGGAGGGTAGTGGATCCTTTGGTCATTAAGCATGTTCCATCCTCTATGCCTGAAGAAAGGATGAACCAAAAGTATTTATCCAATATAGTGATCCCCATTATTGAGGACACTGAAAATCATACAAATATATCGGCTGAAACACAAGAATAAACATATATCGACACACAACCTACACAATTGGTTAGGGAACCACCATACCCTGAAAGATTAATACTACCGAAGGCAGCGGGACAACCTCAATTTAACCTCTTAGGAGAGTTAAAAAACCTCTATGTAAAAATTCCACTCCTTCAGGCCCTTCATGATGTTCCTATCTATGCCAGAACCATTTGAGATATGTGTACAAGGAAACCAGGAAGAAAACCCAGGGATCCTCCCACTGTTCATGTCATAGGGAAATTATCTAAATTAATAATGGTAAAAACTCCCTTGGCCGAATATGATGATCCTGGGAATCCCATTTTTACTGTGTATATTGGGAGCACGCAGATACCCAACGTACTGGTAGATTTAAGCGCAACAATTAACGTCATGACCATTGAAACTGTAAGGAAACTCGAGCTCACTAATATCATGCTAACTCCTATATTTTTAGAACTTGCAGATAGATCCATGATTAAACCCAAAGGAATATTAGATGACCTCATTATCTCAGTTGATTCATGGGAATACCATGCTGACTTTTTGGTTTTAAAACCCAAGTTGCAGCTAGGAGGACAACCACTGATCTTGGGAAGGCCCTGGTTAGCTACAGCTGATGCTTACATCATCTGTCAGTCTGGGTCTATGACCATATTATATGGAACGGAGATAAATAAACTCACTCTCTATCCTCCATCTCGGTCAAGTATAGAAGATGAAACTCTGGTATGGATGGAGCTAGAGGAAGAGGAGGGCATTCAACCATTATTAACGATAGGGGAGGCCTTGAATTTTAAGGAGGAAACTGAGGATGATGCTATTAATAATTTCATCAGTGAACCCACTTCTGTCAATAAACAAATTTATTAGATCCTGAATGCTACTCTAGGTGAAGAAGAACAAGAAAATATCATAGAGGAGACATTAGTCAGTGATACTCATATAGTTCCAATGTCGAAAAATTCAAAAAGTGTTCCTGTCAAGATAGAGTCTGGAAAAACACTAAATATGGATCCTAGTCTTGCTTCGGATGAACAAGAACGCCTAATCACTCTCTTAAAAAAACATAAGTAGTCATTTTCTTGGGAGTACATAGACATGAAGGGCATCCCTTCTAATCTATGCACCCACCACCTTTATATCAAAAGTGACTCCTGGATTGTGTGCCAACCTCAACAAAGAATGAATCGCAATCTTAGGGACATAGTGAAGGAAGAAATTCAAAAACTCTTGGAGGTAGGATTTATTTATCCCATCTCAGACAATGAATGGGTGTCTCTACTCATGATATTTCCCAAGAAGAATGGTAAATGGAGAGTTTGTGTGGACTATAGAGGTTTGAACAAGCAAAAATAGAAAGATCACTTTCCGCTACTTTTCATCGATCAGGCACTTGACACATTATCGGGGAAGAAGTTTTTCTCCTTCCCAGATGGGTTTAATGGGTACAATCAAATTCATATTGCTCATGAAGACTAGGATAAAACTACCTTCACCTGTCCTTGGGGAGATTTTGCATATAGGGTGCTTCCCTTTGGCTTATGGAATACACCAGCCACATTTCATAGAGTTGTGATTGGCATATTTTCAGAATTCGTTATTGGTAGTATGGAAATTTTCATGGATTATTTTACTCCTTATGGCAAGGACTTTGAAGAAGCATTGAAAAATTTGGAAAAGGTTTAACACACTGCGAGCAGACCCAACTATCTTTGAGCACTGAAAAGTGCCATATGATGATGAGTGAAGGGGAAGTGCTGGGGCATTTCATCTCTGCTGATGGAATCCAGGTATATCCCTCTAAAATTAGGGTAATTAAAAATATACCCACTCCTGGAACTCGGAAAGAGGTATGGAGTTTATTAGGGCATGCTGGTTATTACGAAAGATTTATAGAAAAATTTTCCAAACTTGCCTCTCCTTTGTTTTCTTTGTTAGTGCAGGATGTGCAATTTATTTGGTATGAGGCATGACAAATAGCATTTGTTAAACTTAAGGAGAAGTTTTCTACAACCCCATCCTAAGGGGGCCCAATTGGGCCCTTCCTTTTAACATTTTTTCAGATGCCTCTAACACTGCCATTGGAGCAGTTTTAGGATAGGAGGATGGTCAAGGACCTTATGTAGTCTATTACATTAGCAAAAACTTGGCACCTGTTGAACTTAATTATACTGTTACCAAGATGGAGTTTTTAGCCATTTTTTACTCCATTAACAAATTTAGACACTACATCATTGGATATCCCACCTTTGTGCACACTGACCACTCAGCCATCAAGTATCTAATGAATAAACCCATTACAAATGCTTGGGTAACTAGAAGGCTATTATTATTACAGGAATTTAATATCACTATTATAGAAAGACTTGGAAAAGAAAATGTTGTCTCTAATTTCTTATCTCATTTTACTGATAGTAATGATAATCTACCTGTTGAGGACTCTTTTCCAGATGAACACTTATTTCCAGTTTCAGATTATTCTCCTTGGTATGTAGATTCCACTAACTACTTGGCTACAGGGAAGCTTCTGGAACATTTATCAAAAAGAGAGAAGTAACTAAATCATTCAACAAAGTGCCAGGTATTGTTGGATAGGTGGTCATCTCTTCTACAGAGGACCTTATATTGAGATCAAAAGATGTGTAAGAGAAGATGAAATATTCCATATTCTGAAGCCTTGCCATGATGAGCCATGTGGGGGAAATTTTGCAGATAGGAGGATAGGTCATATGGTGCTAAGAATGGGCTACTATTGGCTGACACTTTTAAGGGATGCAAAAAAATGTGTCCACTCCTATGACAGCTGCCAGAGGATGGGCCAACCTAATAGATTGGATCAAATGCCTCTTCAAACACAATTGGTGGTTGAACCTTTTGAGAGATGGGCCTTAGATTTGTTGGCCCTATCAACCCTCATTCTAGGCAGAAAACCTACATCTTGGTTCATACCAAATACATGATGAAATGGGTAGAAGCTATGGCTCTGGTGAAAGCCAATGACTAGGCTGTAATCGATTTCATGTATGGTGAAATATTTACCCACTTTGGAGTACCCAAGGAAGTGGTTACAGATGGAGGGCCTCAGTTTGTGTCACATAAATTTGAATCTTTGCTACAGAAGTACCATATTCAACACCGAATAGCTTCACCTTTCCATCCCTAGGGCAATGGCCAGGTGGAAAGCACTAACAAGGTTATTGAAGCTATCCTTAACAAAACAGTCAAGAGCCATCATAGAGACCTGCTTGATAGAATTTTGGAAGCATTGTGGGAATATAGTACTACTTGGCGGAATAATACAGGTTTCTCTCGTTATGACTTGGTGTATGGAAAAAGTGTTGTCTTCCCCATTGAATTTGAAATCAAGACCTTGAAGACAACTATGGAGGTAAACTTAGATGTGACTAAATCCTAAAGGAACAGATTAAATCAATTGAATGAACTTGATGAGAAACGTTTAGTTGCTGTGGATCAAACAGTATTAATTCAACAACAAAGATCCAATTGGCACGATCGATTCATCAAAAATAAAGTCTTCTGCGAAGGAGACTGGGAATTATTATATTATTCAAGATTCAAAAGGGACTTCAAGGGTTAGTTACACACAATATGGTTGGGCCCATATTTGGTAGACAAAGTATTTGACAATGGCTGCCTGGTTACCATTGATGAGAATCGTGTACCATTATTTGCTAATGGTCATAGGCTGCAACTGTACCATAATCCCATTTCGAAGGACACATTCTCTTCATAGATTGCAGCTGATCCAGAATACTAGTAAGAACAAGGGTAGGAATCTCTCTTTGCCCCTGTCAATATTTAGACAATCGCTGTGATTCCTACATAAATTTTTGTACATAAATAAATTGATGTTATTAGTTTTATTTTTCCTTTGTGCTTGATCTGTTTTTTTAAGAATATGTGTAGGGATGTACCTGAGGAGAAATGGTCTTGATCGAACATAAAAACCAAGGGCATCATTTTGTAACTTCTCGCTTCAGAAGAAAACTCCTTAAAAAATAATATAAAAAATAAACAATGAAGAGTCAGTCGCAGCTACGATTCCTAACAAAATTGCCTATTTCTCTGCTTATTTGCAGCTACAACACCAAAAAATTGCCCTTTTTTTTATTTCACGCAGCTACAACACCATAAAAATGGCCTTTTTCCCATTCCACGCAGCTGCAACACTGCAGAATGACGCCCTTTTTCTCATTCCACATAGCTGCAACACCGTAAAAATTTGCCTATTTTTTCGTCTACCTACAGTTGCAACACCGTAAAATAACATCCTTTTTCCCGTTTCACGTAGTTGCAACACCATAAAACCTTTCTTATTTTTCTTCTTATCTGTAGTAGCAACATCGTAACCTAATGCCTTTTTTTTTCGTCCCATACAACTGCGACTTTGTTTAAATTTTGCCCAATTTTACCTTTTTCGGCGGCTATGACTCCGTTTGAATTTTGGCCATTTTTATCTTTTCCGAAAGTTGTGACTCCACCAAACTGGCTGATTTTTCTATGGTTCATGACTACGACTCCGCCAAAACTAGTTTATTTTTATATGGCTTGTGGCTGGAACTCCCCTAGTATTGGCAAAACTCTTTATAATTTTGGTTCACGACTCCTCCAGATATGGCCAAAATTCCCACTGCCGACAATTCCAACTTACTTCACAGCATTCATTATGTTTCCGGTAGGATTGACAAGATGGTTTTGGTCCACTGGGAGAAAATATTAGGACAACACACTTGCAATAATGTTCAAATTTAATGGCTGCACTTCACATACTTTATTATCCTCAAGGGTCACGGTTCATAGCATATTTACGAAGGTATGGTTTTGATTATCTACTTGATTAAGCATTAACTAGATTTGATAGAATTAATCATGCCTTCTGTAATATCCCCAGTTCTGAGCCTGGTTGCATTAAAAGATACATGATGTATATGTTGTAATTAATCATGGTGTGGAGATAAAGGCAAAAGCCCCACCATCAATTTGGTTGTGTTATGTTTCGACAATTGGGATCGTTGCCGATGGTATATCATGCTATCTAGCACATGATAGTTTTGCATCATGTAAATATGCACATTAATTAAAATAAACCTACATCCAGCTATGACGGTGCAATTTTAAATGAAAATGGCATGATTTCCTAAGGTTAAGGGGGGGATGTTAAAACATGATCCTATGGAGAAAAGCCATATGTAAGCCATTAAAATCCCTAATGTTAGTTGGGTAGTTAATTCTAGGTAGTGGTGGCTAGTAGGCTTGCCCCCATGCACTCTCAACCAATTGGTTCAATCACCAGCAAATAATAGTAGTGGTTTCCTCATGCACTGTTTGGGATTCCCAGATGGCTCTATCCACTCTCCCCATCATTGGCCATTCATTTTCCCTCACGTTGAGCTAATTTAAAAGGATCCATGATCCATTGATTGGGGGTTGGTTCTCCCTTCTCTCACGGATTTCTAGTTTGTGGATTGATTCTTCCTCCGATCTTGGCAGAGAAACATTTTCCCTTTCTCCATTTTCAGACTGTGAGATGTTTTTGGTGGTTTTCTTTTTTGGGATGTTTACCTCTTGTTCAGACAGAGAATCTGTGTTTACTCCACCATTGGCTACTGTGAAAATGTGTCATGGATTCATCATTGAGGAAGGACCATTGTTTTCCAATGTTGTTGGCTGTGTCTGGACTGTGTAATGTCCTGTTACTTCATCGAGAACTGAGGCTATTGTTCTATCCCTGATTTTGTGGTTGCTATTGTTTTCCCCATGTTCTTCACTTGGTGTGGTCTCATGTGTGTTCTTAAGTTATTGTACATTGTTGTTGAGTTGTTTTGGAAATGATAGGGCCAATAACAACTCAGGGATCGATTTTCCTCTATCCCAGCAATGAATAACTTTGTTTTGCTGCATGCATGCAGTGGTTGGTCTTTAAACTACATGGAGTGGGATTGAAGGCTAGGTATGCTTGAGAAACCTAGGTTTGGGAGCCATACAGAGAGAGTCATATGGTTGAATTTATTCTGCACAACCTCGGGAGAGAACTGGCAAGTGAATTCAGGGCCTCGGGGATTGTGAAGTAGAGAAGGGACTGATTCCTGGTGTCAAGTGTGTGTGGGTGTCTTAGGAGTTAGGATAGATCTAGTGTAGGCATCCTTATCTCTTCCATGAGCTCACCATCTTAGCATTTAGGCTTCTCCCTGCTCCTTGATAGCCTGATAAACCCTACTATATGGGCTTGGCTGATTTGTGTACCTTGTCTATGTGGAAGCCTACTTTGACCATTATTCCTTGGGGAATCATGCCCAGCTCGAGGGTGGCAGTGTTGCTGATAGATTGATGAGCAAGCTGGCCTATGGTTGGGTGGACCATTGCAGCAACGTAGCTGGTTGCGGGACAGTTCTCATAAGATAAGTATTCTTGACTAATCTATTTTGCAATCATAGTTACTGATTAATGAATATGATAAACATGTCGTATGCTTGAATAAAAATATGTTTGCTTCCACTATGTATATGAAGGATTATGCATCTTAGTATTTTTTATGTTTTAAGCTTTATATTTCAGCATTATATGCCCGTTCATATTCATGGGGCTATTTTCTTGGAGTTTTTTGTTTGTTTGGTAGCGTCCTTCACCGGTCAGAAGGTCGAGGACACTACACCTTCCTTTTTGTGCCCATTATTACACATGCATACCGTTAATTTTCCACTCGTATGACTTAATGTCCATTTATGATTATCCTATAACCTTCACCTTTCCTAATTTGGGATAAATTTTCACAACATTTCCATGCTCTTAACTTTCTAAATTTACCCAACTACACTCTTAGTTGTTCACACATGCTCTGTGATTTAACCTCCATTTTAGGGACCTGCAATCTATTGGACTGATAAAGAACTCAGAAGGAAACAAACATGAGTATCCTAGCTCGACATGAACCTCCAAATATGCGAGAACTGAGAAGAAATGCTGAAGTTTTCACTATTTTTGAAGCTGTGGGCTAGACTGAATTCTTCCAACACTTAAATGGGTTCCATCAAGAGACAAATCTACAATTTTCTTTAAATCTTACAAAAACCCACTCAGAGGTTAGGGGGTTACACATAGAAGTATCTGAAGCAATAGTGGTTGAATTCATCGTACTTCCTCAGGTGAGAAGATCCTGGTTTGGTTTAAGAACCCCCAATGCTACCGGAGTAATGAATTTTGATGATAAAGGGGGAACAAATTCATTAGTCAAGGTGAGCGACAACATTACAATCACTACCTCAGCCATGGGATCAAGTAGCAGTATTCCTCAAAAAGTATATCACCTGTGAAGTTAGGTATCAGAATGTTTATTATTATGAACTTCCTCTACTATATCATCTACGCTATAGGGCCTTACTGAATATTCCATTTTCTCTATTTAAATACCTACACCATATGGCGGGGTTTGTCAGAACAACTAAGCATCCAAACTCCTCCCTTACCCACCACAGCCTAATCAAATTAATAATATTAAGGGCCTTAGCTCAAAGTAACCAAACCTAGGAGCAATTCATAGGTCAAACTCAAATAAACCAGGAACCCACCCTTTTTCTGGACGTTCCAATAGAGTTAGAAGTAGAATTACCTATACACTTGGGGGTTGTTCAAATCCAAGAGGAGCATGAAAATGTACAGTTGGGGGGAGATGAGGAGAACTAAGAGGACCGAAGTCCCTCCAATTTAGTTGGGGAGGGAGATGAGACTAGATCAGATGATTAGTTAGATGACCAAGCAGAGGAATTGGAGGAAAATGTAAGAGAAAACCCTGCGGAAAGATTAAATAATGTGGAAACTATGACAACAAAGGATGAAGATGGAGCAGCATTGGATGTTGCGATAGCTGAACCCGAGGAAGTTAGATCCACGATAATAGAAGAGAATGCAGAGGTATTGACCATTGAATATTCCCCTGAATTGGGGGGAACTTTGATTGAATAAGAAAAGGAGGATGCTGAGATAGAATACATCCCTTCCACATCAACTGCAAATATGGATATTCCTACACCACGAAAGAAAAGAAGGAGGTCAAAATAGGAGGTGCAAGAATCACTACGGATAAGAAGAAAAAGAACTAGGTCAGTTACAACAGCGAAGCAGCACAGGAAATATGGGAAACCATAGAAGCACAGATTGAATTTCCCATTCTAAGACCCAAATCAAATGATGCCCCACAGGAGCTGGCTGTAGAGGAACCTCAAATTGAGGGACTTTTGCACAAAAATGGCCTACTGAAAGAAGAAGTATAGATACTTCAGAAAGAACTATAAAACTGGAAAGAGGCATGCAGGAAGTAGGTATAAAGGAAGTTGCACACACGGGTTGAAGCTGCAGACAAATTATAAGGATCATCTCCTATTGAGGATGGTGAGGAGGAAGAGAGAGTGTTCTTCCTTGTGTTTGGAGAAATATTTAACCAGTCAAGCTACAAAGTTATAGTTTGTACCTTTGTGACATAGCAGCTTGTACTAGTAGCTGTGGAAGAACAAGGAAAAGAAGCACCTAACGTGGAAGTGAGGGATGCAGAAGAAATGGAAATAGAAATGATCCCTAGTATAGAAAAGGGAGAAAATGAACAATTACAGTCACAACCAGCATAAGAAATAGAAGTGTTTCTGGGACAATTTGATTGGAAGGATAGTGAAGCTCCTAAGGATCAACCTCAGCAAATGGAAGTAGTAGATAAACAAGGTGCTGATACACAAGAACCAGCATCCCTGAACATTATTGTTTAAGTTTCCACCCAAATTGGTGCAGATGAACCCGAGACTGAAAATATTCTTGATTTTAAGGAAGAATTCTATGCTGTGACTCCTAAACCATCTTGGGGCACATAATTAATATATATGGAACCTGAGAAGCAGAAAAATGATGAAGTTGACCAAGATCACACAAGAACCAACATCTCTAGAAATTTCTGTTGAGATTCTCATGCAGCAAGAAGAAATCAATCCTGAGGTGGATATAATTCCTGATTTGAATCTAGGATATCATGAACAAATGCAATCATATTCCTTGGGGGACACTGAAGCTATCAAAGAACAAATGCATATTGCAGAGGACATGGAAGTAACTCAAGAACAACCCCAATAGCATGAGGAAATAGAAGGGAATGCTCTGATACACAAGAACCAATAGCCTTGCATCTCCCTGTCAAAGTTGAAGCTGACAATCAGGCGAATGTGGAGATTTAAATTCAAGAAGAGGTTGCCACACAAGAACCGACACCTTCACAATTGGCTTCTAAGGTTGCCGTAGGAGAAATTCAAATAAGGGATGTTGTCACATAAGAAATAGCATCCCTAGAAGTTATTGCAGGAGTACCCATACAGGAAGTACAAAATGTTCAAGCTAAAGCATCAGGTGGCCAGGTACACACTCAACTTTTACAAAATTTTTTCAACATGGATTCTGATAATTAAGATCATGCTGAATATGAGGGGATCTATAGGTTGACCCAAGAACTCTCACTCATAAGAATAGAATTGAAGAAGTGGAAGAGTCAGGTGGAGAGGTATAAAGAAGGAATGGTTCCCCTTGTTGAACATAGGAATACCATCAGCGAATTGAAGGAAACATGGGAAGAAGAAATAATGTTCTAGAAATTTTTCTTGGAAGAGACACAGATAGAGATGAAGGAAATGAAGAAGTTCAAATCCATGCAAGTGGAAAAACACCAGTTGTAAACTCTCTCCTAGGAACTGATAGGCACTAGAGCACCATCTTCCTCTTACCCTGTGTTTTTATTTGAACAGTTCATTTGGTTTAAACTAAAGGTTGTAAATGAAGGGAGACCTTATGATATAGCAACCTCAGCTAAATTCTTGGAAAATTTTCTGGAAAGTGATTTTGCTGAGAAGAAAATTCTTTGTGAGATTTATTTACATGAGCTATCTTTTCCCTTGGACCGCCATTTGAATCCTACCCCTTTCTTAGGTGATGTTCAGCTGACGGGTTTTTCCTCCTTTGTTAGCAATCATGTTCAGTGGGAAAGATCATTCCAAACTTTTTCTCATAATGAGTCCCACTCTAACCTTTGGGTTCAAAGTGAACCTCAAACCCTTCGTCTTATCCTTTCTCATCAGTAACATAGACTCACATGTCCCTTCCAAACTCAGCAGATGATGGAACTTCAAGAAAATGGTATCTCTACCTATGTCAGTCAGATCTCCAACCATCAGCAATTGGCTTTGCAAGGTAGCTAGCATAGATGGTAGGATGCCTCCTAAACCTTGAGAAATAGAGATCCCTACTATTACAGGAATTTTAAACATGCACTTTCTAGGGTTGAGGGATATGTGAGATGCATGAAGAAATGTGGAGTTAATTGGCTTGGACTCAAATTCAAATTCCCTCTAATCTAGTGGCCAACAAAACTTTACAAGGAAGACTTCTCATTGAGAAAGGAAGAAGAGAAGAAGTGTTGGATATATTGGGTTGTCTATAATGGATTTTAGGAAAAACAGGGAACACTTGAACTCCCATATAACTTTTACTCTCTCCATGAACAAAGTACAATGCCAGATTCAAACTTAGACAAATGGAGGCTGTTGCATAGGGACATGCAACAGGACAGTTGAGGGGAAGTGTTCGGCCCAGAAATGACCCCTTTCTGACCACATTTACCTATCCCTTTTTTCCTTATCTTACTCCCTTATATACACCAAATAGATTTTTTCCTTCACTCGATCCCTCAATTCATACAAGCTTGGTTAATCATTGTCTTATCTTATTAATACTTATGATTGATGTAATCAGGGCTCTATATCTTGGATTATGCTAACATATGGTGATTTTATAAAGATAATTCGAGATGTAAAGGATACACGTGTAGCAGGATGAATGAGTCAAGAGAGAGATGAACATTCATTACTACAATGATCACCACCTATTCCATCTTTGCAAAAAGGATGCAGTCAATTCTTACTATTCCACAAAAACTGTACAAGGGTGGCTGCAATAGGCTTGGCTGCAATAGATTCGGATGAAACAGTGTGTTGTTGCTCAAGGGTAGCTGCAACCGACATAGCATCTTATAGATTGATGTTGTTATATCGCTGCTGGCTCAAGTAACAGAATTTCTATATTTTCGGCTTCTATCTTGCCCACAACTGTAACACCGTATCGCAATTGGGGAAGCCTGAAGATTAGAGATCTTCATGGATGCCCGATATCAGTGGGCTGACGTTATGATTTTGCATCTATAAATATTGGAAACTATTCTGAGCCATGGGTTGGAAATTAATTGATTTTATTGTATAAGTTATGACAGAGACTATAGCTTCAGTTTTATGATTTAATACAAGGAGCAGGATTCTTATGATGTCGGTGTTTAACATGTGTTAATTTTCGGTGTCTCTATTTGAAGGCTGGGTCTGCCTTCCTATAGAGATTGCCGAGTTAGTTAGGTATTTATTTCCTCTGTTATGTGGTGTGGATGTTACAATAGATTTATTCTTTTCTAACAGCTGCAACAATAATGATTTATTGTGTGTGCCTTCAATTGATCATTAATTGCATTCCCTATGAGTTGCAGTAGAGTGGTGTGAAAGTCGACTGTGTAGACTAATTTCCTTTAAGCAGATTATGTGCTAGTTGTAACATCCAATCTCATCCTTAGTTTCTTTCAATTGATGTCTTTCTTGATTTTTATTAATTAAGTCCATTTGTAGTTATAATTGTTGAAGTTCATTTTTTTCATTTCTAAATTCTAGATCAAGTTGGATTGAGATAGTTATAATGGATCTTCAGATGGCCTAGTAATTTAGGATTTAACTTTCTGCAAAATTAATCTAGATGTTCATTTTATGAATCTATTATTTATAGATTAAGGATCGTAAGAAGTTTTTTATGATTTTGCATTCTTAAGAAGGTAAATTAGATTAAGTTGATCTTGGGATGAGTTGGGATGAACAGGAAGGTAGGATAATTCATTTACAGTATCAGCTACTTATTGTTTAAGCATATATAATGCACATTATCTTTGAAATAAAAAAATTCCCTAGGTTGACAATTTATATTGAACACTTTTCATTCTGATGCATGGTTTCCATTCTATGCCCTGATTAGGGATTCAACAGGTGTCCCTGAAAGCCTATAGGAGGTTGGATTCAACATGCCATAAAATGATGGTCATTACTTGGATCGATAAACCATGGAATTTTTTGGATTCAGGACATCGAGATAATGCTAGGTGTGTCCCTCTACTATGGGTCCATGGGCAAGGGTCAATTTTGGGAACTAGGGTTTTCCTCAATAAGTGAATGTCCAATTTCTGCACATAGGCATCAACTTGGAAAATTCCTCGACCGTGAATGTGTGGATAGAGTTCCCACATGGAAGCTTCCTAAGCACACTTTCATGGCCCATAAGAAGCCCATTTTAATGCACGATTTCCATTCTATGCCCAGGGTGGGGATTCAATAGGTGTCCCTGAAATCCTATAGGAGGTGGGATTCAACATGGAATAGAATGATGGTTGTTGGGTGGATCAATGAACCATCGAATTCGTTGGATTTAGGACATTGAGATAGTACTACGGTGGCCCTCCACTCTGGGTCCATGGAAAAGGGATCATTTTTTTTGTCAATTTTGGAAACTAGGGTTTTTCTTAGTAAGTGAATGTGAAATTTTTGGACATAGAGTTCATGTTGAAGGTGATTGTAGATCTTCCCCTCTTGAAAAAATACTTTTTGCAAACTATTATTCCATGTGCAGCTGTCGAGAATTATGTTACTTGTTGTGAGGTTTTGAACTTGACTTAGTTCCCATCACTTTCAAGCAAGAAATATTATTTGTTCTTGTTTTAATCAAGGGGAAATGAGTTGTCAATATCTATGTGGAGGTGAATTGATCTTGGGATCTCATATCATTCTTGGGACTAAAAAATCAAAATAAGGTTGTTTCCCATATTAATTTAGCTAGGTCATCCAAGATATGTGAGCATTTGTACAATGAAATGTAGGAGGAGACAATGCCATTATGTCAGTAACCATGTAATGGAACATGTTTATTTTTAGAAACAAGTGGCCAACCTAATACGCCATTATTACAAAATATATATATCTTCACACTATGAATGCTTCGAATAATACTCCATAAACATAAATTTATAAAACAAGATTCATAATAGTACTTCTCTAATCAATTTAAACTATAATAAAATCACACATAACTTTCATCTCTTTCAAAGTTGTTACTCGAGGCCATTCATCAATCTCCATGTGCATTAATAAAATGATAAAATAATGTGCAAGAAATAGTCATAACCATTATTTTGAATTAACCTTATAATACTCAGATACTTTTAGGTTTGATGTGTATCCCATGTATTCATTAGATGAAAGACATCATGCCAAACACTAATTTTATTTATGTAGACCAAAAAGGTGCATCACTTAGGTATGTCAAATTCGTGCATCCTTTCAAACTTTGTTAGTTTGCTATGTGGGTAAGGTGCTTTTGTATTCCACTTAGTCGGATCAGTTGCTTAGCTGTGCGGGGTGATTATGTGTATTAGGTATGTTCCATATTTGTGAATACAATTTAACATATTTAATATAACATTGTATATGCAATTGGATCGTGGTAAAAAGAAACTAAAATGTACATTTTTTTCATTACGTAATATTCTAATTGTGCATTGTTCTCAAATTTATAACTGGTATCTCCATGCAACCTTAAAATTTATAAAAAATTGGGAACATTACACATAGAAACATTCTTGGCCACACGTGTATAATCACACTTAAAAGACTTAACCATGAATATCTCAAGAGCCTTGATATGAAATATTTTTTATATCATGAAAGCTATAATACAAAAATAGAAGGCGCATCTATGGTCTGTCAATCTACATGTATCAAAAACATCTTCGATGTACACGTGCAAAAAAAAGTAAATATGTCCTAGACTGTGCCCCTACACTCTAACTCCAGATTGTACATAAAAATACATATTTTGCCTAGACTAACACATAAAAAATCGAACTTTCTCTTGTTTTTCCAAAACCTTGATTCTTGTCACTTCTGTCTACAAGTGATGTGCATCTTTGGTGACTGCAAATCAATGACAATATTTCTTGATCAGGTAACTGGACTAGTAATGTCTAGCAATAAAAAAGTTTGAATGTTTAAAATATGACTCAATTGTAAATATAACAAAGACTCACCACATCTGTTGGGGGTATAGGTGCCTCTGGTGTCCTCCTCCTTGTAGAGAGTCTCTCTGCAATGCTTCTTTGTGAATAAAAAAAATATGTCAATTATCTCAAGAATTATCAGCATGTACATGAATGATAAAGTACTAATCAATTATCTAAGAAATGAACATCTCACCAAAAAAATCATTTCTAGGGGAAGATGATGGGACTCTTCAGTAGTAAGAGGAGCTATAGGTTTAACATCAACCTCAGTTGCATGCACTAATGGACCAAGGTGTGGCTACATTCACCAAATGATAAAATAGTTAGACATCATGCATGTCCATTAGCAATACAAATGAACTGCACAATTACAAATATTCAAGTAGATGTACCTTAGTGTGACTTATCCCTCTTGTATATGCAGCATTGATCGCAACATCAACAACCTAAATAAGGTCTAAGATAGATGACTCTACATCCTGATGCTGTAAACATGCAAAAATAACATTAAGAAAAATTAGTTGTGAAGTGAATTCATAGCTAACCACCAACTTCCATTAGAAGTGTGTACATTACCTTGGGGTGAGTAGGTTTATCCTCATGCACACCCTCTCTATTCAAGGAAGAGGGTCGTCTGGTGTAAACAACACCCTTATCTACATTTGGACTATGAGGAGATCCAAACCAAAGAGGTGGTGCAAGGAGGTGTGATGATGTCTACAGTCATAAAGTGTTACCATAGTTAGACATCGAGTTGATTGGATGGAATAATATGTACTGAAAAAATAACATGTTGTAATATACTTACCCCTTCCTGGGACATATCTCCCCCATAGGAGTGATCGCTTCCATCGATTTCCTGCCCCTCTTCAGATGGTAATACAATCTTCAAGTTTAAAAATTATAAATATTAGCGATCTATAAAGGAGTGTACAGTAAGAAATTTAAATAATTCGAACAATATTCAGTCATAACCCATGTACTTACATTCTTCAAGTAATCACAAATTCCACTTTGGACTATGTCGTTGATATCAACTTCTCTAGCATCACATTCTAAGTGGGGTTCCTGCAACTTCAAAAATTGTAAATATTAGACAATTTAACAAATTAATCAAGACTAACACATGAATTAACAAAATGATATGTATTAATAAAATGAAAAATGTTTAAATATTACCTCAATGGTGGTTATTTCGGCCTCGGGTACAACCAAACTGGGTATAGTACCACCTGTTATGGATAAAAATTCCTATGGCTTGGGGTGTGCCACAACAGACAAAGAAACCACAGAACTCAATCCCTTCCCAATATGCAAGAGAAATAAAAAATATAACACTAAAGGATCTCGAATCATACCTTATTCCATATGGTTGAAGTAGATCCCCATTGAGCTTTTTCCAATCCCGCTTGCTTTAGCAATTCACTCTCAACAACAGTAAACAAGGAAATCCTGCTATATAATATAGTGTTAGGCCTACTCTATAATATATAATCAATAATGCATAAGCAATCAAACACATCCATGGATTCAATATTCATTTAAATGCACATCATTGGACATGAGAATATATTTCTATTAATAAAATCAGAGATTACATAAGTGACAACCTCTATCAGCACATCTGCGAACGAAGAAACTGAGTCCTCCACCTGTGCATCCACCACCTCAATCATCCATCTCTTGATACCAAGCTCACAAGCAAAGTCAAGCTTGGGAAGAACACAAAGTGCTCCAAGGGACAAAGGGATGTAGACTCAAGTACAAGAAAATTACGACAATAATGCACTATAGTTCTCTTGCTCTTCAATTCCTCCCTTTAAATGTATCCAAGGGGTTCCTTATATAGTACTCCAATGGGGTAATGGAGGGTCAAATTTAAATGATCTCAAGGCATTTGGAAGGCCAAGAGACAAGTGATTAGGACACACCTCAAGGAAAACTTTAAAAATATTTGGACTTATGAACACAACGTGATAAACGCAGGTTTAAGGTCAATATCCGCCTATATACACAAGAAAGGGATTAAAATTCACCTACAACAAATAATAGGTGTTTTTAGGGATGATCTTGGAAACATAAAATGTACAATATTGGTCCATGGGGTCCAAAGAGTTTGTAGAGGGACAAGGAAGGCCATAAATGTGTGATCAACCATGTGTGGTAAAATCAGCTATAACAGATGCCCCCTAATGTGTGAGGTCAGAGGGGTAACATGATGGCCAAAATACATTATAAATCCATCTCATAAGTGGCATGATGAAGAACCATGCAGAAGAACCATCCATCCATCAATATAATACAATAATCAATCTCTGCATATGATTGCAAATACATATAGCAGTCTCGAATACATGAGAGTACAATGGCCATGAATAGGCATGATATACAAAATGTGACATGTGTGGTCATCGCCACGTACAATACATAATAGAGTAGAATCTCCATGATGAAGATATACAAAGGATCAAGATCTCGATGAAGTCTGAAGATATACAATGGATCAAGATCTCCATAATGGCTAATGATATCTGACATATACTGGAATCAAGTCATAAGAGCTGAAATCTCATGAATATTGGCATGATCAAGGAGGTAGAATATGTGGAATGCCACCAATCTGGAAAGTCTTCTACACAAATTGCTACGAGTACATGTCCTACTATGTGAATAGAGGTGTCGAGGTGGAACATAGTAGTCCATCATCTGATTATCGGTCATTGACATATACCATTAATAGATGCGATATCACCCACCGATAATGAAAATGGGAATCAAGGTATTAGAGTGAAATATAACAAGTGTGAATATATTTGTTGAGGTTGAACACTTGAAAGAATCCATCGATTAGGGGACATTGATGTATTCCCAAAACTATCGACGGTGAGAGAACCTACAACTGATGACTGTAAGTATCAAGGAACTCAAATGAGTCTACACTCCTATCCCAGAATAAATAATTAGAGGAAATTTCAACTCAAAATGGGCCTCATAAAAAAAATTAATAAAGTAATAGTTAAAATAATAAAATAATATTTATTAATTTTGGAGGAAGAAAAGAAAAAAACTACTTTTTTGTTTGTATTTTTGACATATCTCCCCATGTTTTTACTCAAATTTCGATCAAGAGAGCTCATTGGATGCAGAATTAAATTCTGCATCCAACGAGTACCCATTCAGTATAATTTTGATGGATGTCGCTACCCCAAAAACAAGAAATACCTGAAAAACTATGTTGGTGATGCCATCATCACTTTTTTTCAGGTATTTCGTGTTTTTGGGGTAGCAGGCTCCGTCAAAAGTATAACGAGTGGGTACTCGTTGAATGCAAAATTTAATGCCGCATCCAACAAGCTCTCCCGATCGAAATTTGAGTAAAAACATGGAGAGATATGTCGAAAATACAAACAAAAAAATTAGGTTTTTTTATGACACCTATCCCCAAATTTATATTAAAAAAGTGTTTAAGACCTATACGGTATTTCAAATTTAAATCAATTTGATTTCCTAACACATGATGACATGGAATTTGAGTTAAAGTTAAAAGGCCCATTTTGAGTTGAAATTTCCTCTAATGGATCTGAAGTCGATAGGATGGAATCCATTGGAAGGAGGGAATTAACTTGCATCCCCCATCAACCAACATGAGGTACTCAATAATGCTGTATAGTGTGAAAGGACTCAAACAAGATGTGTATGGATGAGTAATAGTACCGAGAATGGCCAACATGCAAATTCAAGACAACTGAGGAATGGTTGACTCAGGCTTCAACTTCCTTTGAACAAGAGGAAAAAGGAGAATGTTGATTGAATGTAGGCAGCATAGACTTGATATACAAAACTGGGACATCTTTACGAAAAAAGAGGTATCAACAGAGGCTCCATAGGGACTAGAATATTAACCAGTCAGTGGAAATAAAATTAGAGAAATGAGTATAGATCCTTAATTCAAACTACTAACCCAACCAACGAATGTGATATATAGTGCTCTGTTCGAAGGGGACATGACTCGACTGCTTCCAAATATAACATCTTTTCCTGTCCATATTTTTGGTTTTTTTAATTTTTTTTACTTCTTCAGATATTTTGAAAAGCATGAAAAAGAATAAAAGTGCTTTATAGTTAAAAATCTAGGAGGACACAAGTGTCAAGGGAAAAAAAAACTAGTTCCAAGTAGCGGAACATACCTATGCTCAATGAAAGGAAACATGTGCAGGATAATGACACTCAGGGGAATGTCCCCTCCCAGTAAAAAATGGGGTATCAAGCTGCAAAGGATGTATAAAAAGGCTTTGCTTGGCTAGACATGAGATAAGCTTGGGATATATGGCTGATAATCAAAGTCAGGGAAGCTGACGTAAGGCTCAAAAAGGCAAGCAAAACCCATGATAATGCAATTACAACTTGACATATACAAGGGAGTCCCTAGGAAATGTCCAGCATAAAGGTTAAGAGGAGTATGAAGTTCTTGCTCAAATTCAAGGAGGTACTATACAACAGACTCCCATACCCTAAAGGAGAAATGTCAGCATGGACACTAAATGCAAAATAGGATCTAACTAGGGTACCCATGTATGGGAAAGCTCTATGTTGCACCTGGAAATCTCACATTGCTTAGAAAAATCCATGAGAATTTCACTTTTCCTTTCAACCTCCCAAAACTCCTAGCTTGAGTCACACTGGTCATGTTTTTCCTAGACCTAGAAGGGACGACGCCTTCTTGTTTTTTGCACAGAGCATTGGCGATGCATGTCCTAGTTTAGAAAAAAGCGTTGTTTTCTCCTTCCTTTGGAAAAAACCCTATATCGATGATTTTGAAAGTTTTGCTAAGAGTGTGAGTGGTCAATAAATGAGAAAAAGGTGTTTCTAGAAGCTTCGATGTAGAAACCTCCATAATTTTAGTTCCTATATGCTTGGGAGAGGTGGAATTCTCCTTCCTCGCCTTTAGGGATCTCATCTTATCCTTTTTCGAAGTCATCTTTTGAGTTCTAGGCCTATAAATGAATCCTTCATGAGGAGAGTGGAGGAGGGTAGGAAAAGCACCCTTATGCTGATAGTTTGAAGTCTGAATCAGAGGCAAAGTAGAGTTAGCTTGTGTTTGGATAGGTCTTCATATTCATAGGAGATTGTAGACATTCTTGTTGAGATCAAAGTCATCGACATTAAGGCTTTTTTGTTGTACTTGTTTCTCATCCATATATTAATACAAAGACATTTTGCTTTCCTATATTTGATTGTATTGATTGTAATTGGATATTAATGGATTCCTTGGTCACCAATATGAATAGTTAAGTTATCATGATGCTCTCATCCCTTTCGTTTGTCTTGTGATCTATTTTGCAGGTAATGAACTATTGGAAGGAATTTTTGGAAAGAGGACAAGCAAAACTAAGGTTGTGGTATATTCTATTTCATGTTAGTTGATTTGATTATTCAAGGAAAGGATATGTTGTTGTATTTTTGTTCTGTAGTTGTGACTTACATTGCAGAGGAACAAGCAATGTCCGCACTGATTCAGAATTCCTGATAACAAAATTGGTGACTCTACTAGGGAGGCTTAATCCAGTCAAATATGGGGAAGATCCAGTCAAATTTGGTGTAGATCCAGTCATATCTACAAACTTTGGTAAACATTCCATCTATCAAGGTCATTCTCTCTCCTTTTAGTTGTTTTAGTTAACAAGGTAAGTTTTCTATCTTATGTTTTTTATTCTTTAGCTCTGTTCTCAGTAGTTTTTTATGATTTTTTCAATCCAGCTTAGTTTTTTCTAGTTTCTCCTGCAGGGTTTCAACCTTTCAGTTCATTGTTCAGTGATTCTTTTTCTTTTAGCTTATAGAGATTCAGTTCATCCCAGGGCGCATTTTCTCCTTTTGATCAGAGCACCGACACTGCCTTCTCCTTTGACTGAAAGAACATCGACGATGCCTATGTGTAGAAGGATAGAAGCGCCATAATAGTCTATGATGCCATGGTGGAGTGTCCTTCAGGGTGCCGAGGTAGGTCTTCAAAAAATTGCCTGTTCAAAAAATTTTGTGTTCAAAATTTGTAAAATGTCCCGTTCTCTGAATTTTGTCAATGTGGTTTGCTTGCTTGCTTGTTGTCTGATTTACTGGTTTTGTGACTCTGATTCTCTATTTGAGCTCAGATCCAAATTTTTTATCTTTTGCGTTGTCATAAACGAAAGTGGAAACATAGTTCAGTTTTGGTTTTTTAGTGAACTGTCTAAAAATTTTCTTTTGAAAAGAAAGCCTATAGCCTCTTCCTAGAAGATTAGTTTCTTTTTAGAAAAGACTGCTTTATGTGCCTCATATTTTCTAAAAAATACAAAAAGAATCATTTTACTTTTCTCTTGTTTATGCTTACAAAAAAATTTATTTCCATTTTTCATGTGTGATTTAGAAAAATAGGTATTTTTGACATTGTAGCTGAAGCTAGTTTTGCATGCACGTTAGAGGCTTATTTCTTACATTTTCAGAAACTTTAGAGTGCTTGTTTGAAAGAGTTTTTGTGTTTGAAAGGAATTCCTTTGCATTATTTATTGGATCTTTTTTTGATTGCGGAAAACAAATTTCTTTTGGTATATTGTTGAAAAGAAAATAAAAAAGTTTCTTCCTTACCCTAGTTAGTTCACATCGAATTCAAAAAGTGCATTTACATTTAGATTAATTTGCATAATTGGAGATAAAATTTAACAATCATTCACCTAATCGTCCAGATAAAATTAATGGTAGCTTTAGGCCTAAAATTGTAAAGAATTTTGAGCGATACATTACTGACATGTTCGGGTGTCGTAAAGCGTAGGAGTTGTCGTTATTTGTCCGCACTACAACTCGGGACACACACATTTCTTCCATGTATCGTCAATATATCGAACACCATTTCACTAACCCTTGAGGTATATATAAAGGTACTTCATGTAGTCAATTATATATTGAAAGGCCCCTTGTGAACGGTTGTGTATTAGACAACACTACTACCGATTTGAGCTCCCACGTACCTTGCGTATATCGGGAGACCCCAAAATGATACCCTTACCATCTGAGAAAATCCCTTTGGCTATATTGTGTGAAGAAATACACTAAAAACAACATTCAGGGAGATTAATATGCATGTACCCCTAAGGTATATCGCGTGTTGCACCTACTTGACAATCCTGGTGAGAGACCGGCTATTCTGAACCCATCCTATCATTTAAGTCTATTTGTGACCTTTAGCTCTGTGTAGGTTTTGTTTGTGTGCTTTTCTAATTTTTTTACCTAGATTAAGTAACTTCGGCCACCACCATGGCTGAGAAACTTGCGAGACATCAATCTCATAGATTACAGGATTTACCTCCTAACTCTCCTCCTACCATAAAAGGAAGAGAAGGGTTAACCATGGAATAACCAGCTTCTACTAATGTTCACATAGGAACTACCGTAGCTAGTGAAACAAGAGAATATTTCATTTTTTTTACAAATCCTTTGGTTCAACGCCTTCCTGCAGTTGACTCTTTTGTGCATTCGCCATTGGAAAATCATGTCAATAGTCCTATTCCACCATATTATGGCTCGGATGCTCCTTTTTGGAGGAATTCTATGAGCCAATCTTTTACTAAATTTGGGGTTATTAGAACTTCACTAGGGAACCCTTCTTTTTAGGAGAGGAGGAAGAAAGAAGAATTAATGCATCTCTCGATGAAGCTTGTAACTTTTTTGAGAGAGTAGAAAGAATCATTCCTCCACCTCTGTCTCATTATGAATCTATGTAAGCTCAGTTACCTTATAATACAGACCCTTGGCCTTTATCTAAAATTAAATCTTCTTCTGAAGGTCATCCAACCTATGGTGAGACTTCTCGCAATCCATGTCCCGAGGGACATCGTTCACTAGCTCAAGTGTTAGGTCCTATTGAAGAAGTTCCATTTCAAGGTAATCCAAGTCCAAATGACAATCCTACAGTCTCACATCCTGGAACAATTACTAGGCCTTCCATACCAGTCATGGTTGGGGGGAATCCAAAAATCAAGTCATGTCATCACACTCTAACGCCAGAGGGAAACCCCTGGCACATGTTATGTCATCTGTTAGTGGAATTATTACTAGTTCAGGACAAGTTGCAGTGGTAGCTCAACTTGCAGTAGTTATCCCTCCTACTAATACCAATTTTGTTTGCCCCCCATCTAGTTTAGGCCAACCCTTAGGGGTGAAACCTGTCAATAATCCAGCTTCTTGGGGATATACTTATCTAAGAACTCAACAACCTATTTTTAATCACGTGTATCAACAGCCACCGCTAGTGGCTATTTATCCTAGAATTCCCTACCTTAGCAATGCTTTTGTACCTTAGGGACAACCCAATTGGTGGAGGAGATTTTGTCAATATTGCTGGAGGATATGGTGGCCCACCATTTGGGGGACCACTGTGAGGAGCTGGAGGACCTAAAGGACCCAGGGGTCCTGGTGGTCCTGGAGGACCTGGTGGACCATTTGGAGGACCACCACCCAGAGGCCCACCACCACTGCCACAACCTTTCGGAGGACCCCCTCCCTCGGGTGTCCCACCTCCTCATGGAAATTTTGGAAATCAACAACCTTTTGAACAAGATTGGAGGGTATCATCCATACCCATCTACCAATCTACATATGGTCCTACCTGCTAGCAAATTCCATATGAGTACTACCAGTATCCGCAACTAAATCAACAACTTCCATTTCTATCTACTTTATATTTACCAGACTTGTCAATATTGATAAATGACCCAATCCATCATGACCCCTCTTGGCCTACCATTCTTGTAAAGATTCCTTCTGATATACCCAAGTTTCATGGTAAACCTAGTGAAGATCCAAAACCCCATGTGATGACATTTCACTTATGGTGTTCATCCAATTCTTTGATGGATGGCTCAATCCATCTATGAATTTTTCAAAGAACCCTCACTTGTATTTCCACAAAGTGGTACATCGAGTTACCACAACACTCTTTTTAGGACTTAAATGCCTTAGCAATGGCATTTTCAACACACTTCCAATTCCCAATCCAATATGAAACAGGTACATAACTTTTGAATTTTCTTTAACAAACCACATCAACTCACATCTCCGATCATATCCATGAATGGAGATGAAGACGAAGGTTAATTAAGGCCCCCATTCCTGATCATTTGTTCGCTGATTGGTTTACAAAGTATTTGCTTCCACCTATTGCCAGAGATGTTTCCATGGGAGGCGTTGTTAGTGAGGAGAAAGCTATTAGCCGTGCTCAGTACCTAGACTTGGTTTATTCCTAGTCATGTACTATGTATGATCTAATTCCCCATGGTCATCGACCTACAATAGATCCATCAATACCCGCAATTGAACCACCTACTGATGGCATACTTGGTTCGGTTCAAATGCAAACAACAACCAAATATTCTAAGAAACAAAATCAAACTGCTACTCCTTCAAATCAACCAGCACCATCTAGCAAACTTGCACCCTCTCCTATTGCTTCTGCTAAAGTAAACACGGTCCAATCAAATGAATCTTCAAGTGGAAAGAAGAAAGGAAAAAATAAATCTAAAAAACGTGATAATCAATGAGAAGGAAACAAAACAAAGAACTCAGATGTTGATTCAAAAGGTAACCGAAAGGTAAAATATCCTTGTTTAATTTGTGGAGGTGACCATTTTACAAAAGAATGTCCTCATCGTGAGGAATTTATTAAGTTTTTGAAAACTTCACCCACCCGAACAGGTTTGAAACATCCTTTCCCTTCCCAACAAAAATTAATTTATCATAATACCTTGAACGAAACTTCTTCATCCACTAATGAAGATCGAATGATGTTTAGTGAAACGGTTAATTTAAACACAAGATCACACAGTTATGACCCTCCTCCAAAAAATAAACTTGATGATGTTCCATTTGAAAAACCCTCAGCTTCCACACCTCCTCCTAATAATGGTCTTCAGATTGAAAAATGTATTCCAGAATAAATTTTCCGTGCACCCAAGGGTACTCTACCTAAGTCCATAATCAATCCTAATGCTTATGCTTCCCAATATTATAATATTGTTGAAGATTTGGCTCAAGAACCCTATGCTATGTTGTCTTTAGAAGTACTTCAAATCTTCCCAACTCAACAAAAAAACTTGCTTACTGCCCTTGGAACTATGTATCCTAAAAATAGTAATATCATCACTTTCAAACTGGATGATTTTGAGACGAGACTCTCACATCAGCTAGCTTTCCAGATTGCTACCAAAATTCATGGGAAGACTATCTGTTATACCATTTTTGACGAGGGTGCCTCTACATCAATTATGTTTTTATCTTGCTAGAGAGCCATCGGTTATCCAAAAATCAACCGTTCACCTACCACCCTTAATCATTTTGATGGTCGTGGCTTTCAACCCTATGTATTACTACTTTCCATCCATTTTGAACTGGGGGGAAAGTCAGCCTCCATTCACATTGAAGTCATCGATGCTCCTTTGGATTACAAATTACTCCTAGGTCATAATTAGTTCTATGCTATGCAAGCTATAGCATCGACCATTTTTTGGATCGTCCATTTCCCATTCCAAGGAAATATTCGTACTTTTGATCAATTAGATTTCATCACGCCTAGTGCCATTACAAATGATAAAAATAGTGTTCTACTCTTGAATGCCCCATAGTATAAGGACATTAGAGTAGGCCTTATCAAATAATTTTCACTAATGGGAGTCTTTCCCTCATTTGATCCTCCTCATGCTTCACAAACTCCATCTATTAACATTATTTCTACCTTTCATGCAAACAAAGGAAAAGAAATTTCTTATGAATCAACATCCTTTTCCCCTTTCGAAGAAATTTATAATGCAATCCAAGCTACCACTGATTCCCCCATTAATGAACATTTGTTGGTCACCTCTTACTGTTATCACATGCCATACTTGATCAAACCCCCCCCCCATCTCTAGATTATCTTTCACACACACTTCCTACAGACAAATCTAATATGGAAGTTATGTCGTTAGAGGAGATGCCTTGGGAATATTGTCATTGCCGATCTTCTTTCCTTCCGCCTTTACATATGGTAGAAGACCAATTCACCTCTGTGGTTTCATCTGATATAGTCCTCAAACCTCAATCTCTAATCATCACTCATAGTGTCGATTCTGAAGAAAATTTATGCGACATTACAAAAACTATGCCTATAGACATATCAATGAAACCAGGTGTTTCTGAGAACATTTTCATAGGATAAAACTCTTCACCTAAAGAGGTTCAAACATACACAGACCTTTTCAAGGAGCTTAGAGATGTCTTCACATGGAAATATGAAGAAATTCCAGGGCTTGATCCCTCTATCATTGTTCATGATATCAAAACTTACCCCGATGCCAATCTTGTTCGTCAGAAACTACGACATGTCCATCCAAGAAAAGCAATCACTACTAAAGAAGAAGTTGAGAAACTTTTCAAGGATGGTTTCATTTACCTCATACCATTAACTGAATGGGTGTCCAACATAGTCCCTGTGAACAAAAAATAGGGTACTATTAGTGTTTGTATCGATTTTAGGGATTTGAATCAAGCTTGTCCAAAAGACAACTTTCCCACTCCCTACATCGATCAGATAATTGATAACTGTGCTAGAAGCATTTTGTTCCTTTATGAATGGCTTTCTTGACTATAATCAGATCGATATTCTCCCGTTATACCAGCACAAGACAACATTTATTTTCCCTTAGGGGACTTTTACTTATCGTAAACTTCATTTCGGTTTGAAGAACGCTAGCGTGACATCCAATGTGGCATGTCCTATGATTTTCATGACATTAAACATGTTGCGGAACCCTATCTTGATGACCTGCCTACTCATTCCCAGTAGCAAGATATTCATGTCGACCATCTGAGAGATGTGTTTCTTCGATTTCATCATTTTAATATTCATCTAAATCCCCATAAATGTGTATTTTTGTGTAGAAGCTAACCGACTTCTTGGATTTATTGTTTCCAAAGATGGAACCCATATAGATCCCTTTAAAATTGAAGCTATCTTATCCCTACCTGCTCCCACTAATGTAACTAAACTCCAAAGTTTGGAAAGGAAGGAAAAATTTCTATGTCATTTCGTTTGCAATTATGCATAAAGGACACATGGTTTCATGAGGTTTCTCAAGAAAGATACCCCTTTCTCCTGGGATGATTTCACATAATGCATATTTGATAATCTCAAACATGCACTTACCCATCCACTGTTGCAGCCACCTAATTATGCTAAGGACTACTCCTTGTATGTGGCTACATCCTTTTCTACCATAGGCCTAGTCCTTGTTCGAACCAATGAAAATGACCAGGAATATGTAATTTATTATGCAAGTAAGAGTCTTTCGGAATTTGAAACTCGATACCCACATGTGTAGAAACTAACTCTGACCATGGTTATCGAGGTCCTGAAGTTTCGTCATTATATCCTTGTAACGTCCCCAACCCTCTGACTGGAAAAGAGGATGCTACTAACACCAAACATACATGCAAACAACCCCACGAACATGAATAGGCATATAATGATGAAATAAAAATCTTAAACATAATACATACTAAGATGCATAATCCTTCATATACATAGCAGAAGCAAACAAACATTCATTCAAGCATGCCACATGTTCATCATATTCATTAATCAGTAATTATAATTGCAGAGGTAAAATGGACATGAATACTCATCTGATAAGAACTTGTCCCTCAACCAGCTACGTCACTGCAATGTTCCACCCAACCTTAGGCCAGCGTGCTCATCAATCTCTTAGCAACACTGCCACCCATGAGTTGGGCATGATTCCTCAAGTAATAAGGGTCAAGCAGGCTTACACATAGCCAAGGTACACCAATAATCTAAGCCCACATAGTAGGGTTTATAAGGCCATCAAGGAGATAGGAAAGGCTAAATGCTAAGATGGTGGCCTCAAACACCAGTTTTCTCAAGCAAACCTAGCCTCTAATCCTACTCTCAACAGTCCAAAGACAAACCACTACATGCTGCAGTAAAACAATTAGCTCATCGCTCTGAAAAGAAGATGAAGACCATAGGGTGACAACCCCAAACAAAAGGATCAACATGGCTCAAGTCCATAAGACAAATCAAAGTTGTTCTTATCCCTAGCATGGCCAAAAAAAATCAGCAGCAACCCAAGAATACACTTGCACACACAACAACCCGAAACCAAGGGAAGACAACAGCCCCAATATCACAATGAAATGATGGCAACATTACACAGTCTGCAATTGGGAAAGAAGCCAAACTCCCATCATGGACAGGGGAAACATAGACACACAGCAAAACCCCAAAAGGATGTTTTCACACATAGCAACCCAACTAGGGATAGATCAACATCCCGATCCCATAAAGAAACAACAGAATAATACACAGTATGCAGATGGGGAAGGAACCGATCCTCAATATGTGCATGAGGGTAAAAAGATATAGCCCAAAAAAAAATGTGGAAGAAACACATAGAAGGAACCCACAACATGGGTCACTATGAAACAATAGACCACTCCCCAATCCAGACACACCAGCAACATTGGACAACAATGGTTCCTTCACAACAATGAAGCCAATGCCCCCTTCTCAATTGACAATGGTGGAGTAAATAGAACGCCACACAGTCTAGAAATGGTGGAAGATACAAACTCCCTGCATGAATAGGAGGAAGACATATCACTCAGAAACCACAAAAAACATCACATAGTGAATAATCCCAGCAACGATTTACAGTCCCCCAATCCAAGGGTCGCAGCACAGACTTTCTGTCTGAATGCAAGAAAGAAAATTTTCTTCAATTAATAGGGTGGTGTGTGAAATGAAGGGAAAACCCAAACAAACGGATGTGGAACCTCTTATCTTAGCCCGAAATAGAGGATATGAACAGGCTCACGATCAACCTAGTGGGTAGACCATCCGCTACCTAGAAGGAATGTTGTGGAGAGTGGGTGTAGGAGTGAGCGTGGTTTTCCTACCAACCAATTGCTATCCCTCCTAACAACAGAAACTAAGGTGGTGGTTTAAGGAGACAAAAATGGAGTGGCAACAAGTGGCTTTTCCCCATGGGCCCGGTTTAGCAATCCCCCCCCTTACCCTTGGGAATCATGCCCTTTTCATTTAATGTTGCACCGTCATAGCTGGTTGTAGGTTTAATTAAATTGATGTGCGTATTTATATGATTCCAAAGCTATAATGTGCCAGATAGCATGATATACCATTGGTAATGATCCCTATTGACGAAACATAACATAGCCGAATCAATGGTGGGGCTTTTTCCTTTAGCTCCTCACCATGATTAATTACAAAATATACATCATGTACCCTGTAATGTAAACGGGGTCAAAACTGGGGTATTACAGTCCCCTCCCCCTTGGAATAACATTGTCCTTAGTGTTCCAATACATATACAATTTGCACATCAAAATTTCAAAATTTTGCAGACCTGTCCCATGTTCAATTATTTACTCTGAACGTTCAGGACCAAGCCCCACCGCTTCCATGAGTTTCTCCTACTGTTTCTTAGCTCTCGACTTATCCCGAAGCCTAGGAACTTTGTGGATGCTGCCCTCTTTATGTTCCCTCATTGGACAGTACCGGCATAAATGATGTCCTCCACATTCCCAGCATTTTACTGGCTGCTTCATCTTTACCTACTCAATTTCCTTTGAGTCTTCGTGCTTAGACCATTTCTTAATGGATCGCTTGGACCAATGTCCCCTCATTGATCCACCTTCCTTTCCTTTCCCGATTGCCCCTAGAAGGCTTTTCACCTCCCTTTGCAAACCAATAGAGTCTTGCAAAATCTGGTGGTTCATTTCATTCTGCCTTTTCTGTATCTTGAGCATCTTTCCAAGATTCTCTTGGGTCCTGGCAATCATTTGAAGGAGACTTCCAGACAAATCGAGCAACTTTTGGTCTGCTACCATGATCAATGTGGACCACTAGATTTTACCTTTGTCACCTGTGAAATGCATCATTGAAATTCTATTAGACCAAGCATAATATAGGCATTAATATCAATCATTTAATTTCCCAATTGGAATGACAGTCCAAGCCTCATCAAGGAGACTTTCATATTTTTCATGCCTTCCCAACAGGCACATGAGCTCATTCATGTCCATTCTTGGGTAGGGAATTAACCATTCCAGCATCCGCAATTTACTCTAAGAAAATACACACATTCTATTTTTAGCCATACATTCATTCAACAACCTTTTGTTTTCACAATGCATAAACATATATATATAATAAAAAGGAAACAGAGAATAGTAAGAGTTTTTTTTCCCCTCTTTATTTTTGTTCCATCTTGGAACCCACACCACCGCTATGGATTTTCATGCTCTCAGCCTCTTTCACTTCACTGTGAGTGATGGACCAATCACTCTTGGTCATGACACTTAGTGTCTCCGGTCTATTTCACACCCCTCAACAATGGAGCCTCCCCACATGGTTTGTCTTGGCTGCTAGGACCTTTACAGTCTTACTAGCACCTTTTCATTACTGCTCATTCTGAGCTCTTCCAGATAGTCACATGTCCACATGCACCCCTAGGATGCTCTCATAGTCCTTGCTTCCAGTGATACCTATATTCAAACATTGAATAAATTCACATGTTTAGTTTATACTCATAAATTTTTATTTCTTAAACAAGAGCTTCAAATATCATAACCAAATCATATACACATGCATATTCATAAGCAAGAATTGCAAAAATAAACCAATACTTATCTGTATTGTGTATTTTCTTGTTGGTCCATAGGATCCTGCTTTGCTTTGCAAGCCTTGGGATCACCTATGGACTTGGATGTTAGGTTAGCATGCAGCATGCTTCACAACATCCTTTTATATATATATCAAGAACAGTCAAGCCAACCCTCAATGGGTTCATCAGACTATCGACAAATCGCCTGTACTTATATCAATAGCCAATCATCATCCAAGCCAACCCTCATTGGGTTTATCAGGTCATCAACAACAACACATGCCCTTATATCAACCATAAACAACCATTTTCCATATCACCCAGAGACCACACTGTAAACTACATTTTATTATCTTGACAATGCAAGCAATATAAGCATATTCATTAGCATTATTGTTCTAAAATTGCAACCATATTTCACACCATTCACTATCAAGTATTGAAACACCAGGAGTGCATCCACTCCCTAGGGTGTAATCAATATTGAAAAACCCTTCCATGATCTAACATTGGAAAAGTGTGCACCCTTGTCCGGTGTGTATCATGTAGGCCCTATTCATACTCAAGCAATTGGTTAAATGGAAATAAAATCAAAACATGTTCTACATATGGAATTTTAACAATCTAACATGCATATTCCTAGCAATGGGTCACAAAACACTTGTCCATTTGTCGAGGCAGTATTCCTTTGTTAAGGAGGAATGTGGGCTCCCTTCTCTAAGTTGGAAGACCCTTGGTTTGCCATCCCAATTCCTCTTTACATTTTTTATCCACCCATGTATTACCGACATAATCCATACCATCTCACTCATGTTGATTACCAAACATGTAGTGCATATGAGACACTTCCAAAATGTCCAATGGAGTTTCACCCGAAACCCATTTCCAAGATAAGGGAAAACCTTCCCATGAAGTTTGTCTCCTGGAGGTCATCACACATGATTTTCCTATAGTGTGTACCCATGGCACATTCATCAAATATCCAACAATCAATCATTATCTGATAATACAATCCAAATTGATTGTCCATAACCAAGCAAATGACATTAGTAATTAAATTCAATAGGAATTGCAACTTTCTTTACTACAGAAATTGATTTGCTTGGCAATGAGGTGATCCTCAATTGTGGGTCTCTTGTGAGCAGCACCATCATATCCATTATGATTTTATGCTTACTAGCATAACATGGACACCCACTTACAATGCATCCTCCTGACACAATTCTATGCAAGCCAATAGTGATTAGTAGTTGTCAACAATTTCTCAAATCTGAAATTTACAAATTCAAATTTACAACTCATTATGCATACAAACTACTATCACAGCCACGAGACTCTTCTCAAGAGGTTTGGATCTTTCACATGGTAGATTTCGGCCTTTTTCATGGTCTTACCCATTTTTCCATATCCCAAACAATCTACCTGAAACCTGAACTTCAATCAGCCAAACATTTGGTAAGTCTTGATGCCTATAACTTTTTCCATCGCTACAACAATCACTGAATCATTTTCAGAATTTCTAAAATTCAAACATTTCCAGCTATTAATCACATGAATATTACCAAAACTCATTTAGTTCACACAATCCTTATCATACTTTAAATCACAGGGTACAGTCACATCATTCGTGTAATTTAAATGAAATGTTTAGATACTCCTTACTTCACAAGCATATCATTCGTACCACCTTGCTCTTTCACAGAGCATTTCCGGCAGCCAGCTAATCATGACTACCCTCTTCATGCACTTACTATCCTGCATTCATAACAGCCTTTGAAATGGTTCCTGAATTGTCATCAATTCATCATTTCAGCCATTAGTTATTCATAATATCACATGCACTTATCTCAATGCATTCATGCAATGCATCACAAAATCTGCACCTATACTTATGCAATCACTCGCTCACACCCTTCATATGGATCCATTCAATGCATAGCTACAAGATTCGTAAAATATTTTAATGCATATCCATTCAATTCTACCTTGCATTGATTTAGGAATGCTATGCATTCAACATACCATGCATGGCCTAACCATGACTACCTCATATAGGATGCATTGCTATAATCAAGATCATCAGTACTTACTTTCCTTGGGCTACTAAGCTCAATCAACATATACAGGCATGACACATTTCTATATGAATGTACACTAGTGGAAAATGAGATATTAGTGACCAGGAGACCAAAAAAATTGGTCACCACAGTTTTTTTCAAGGGATAAATGACCAAAATTGATAAATTTAAGTGAGATAACTAAAAAAGACCAAGATAAATGACCACTTTTGGTCACGGGATAAAAACCAACTAAAAACGACCAAGATAAATGACCAAATTTGGTCATAGGATATCTAGACAAAAAATGACCACATAACAATTGGTCATTTATTTGGTCATTTTTAGTTGTCACTCCGACAATGAAAAAATTACAGATTTGACAATGAATTTGTACATTTTACTAAATTATAACATATATAAAATATATATTTACACATCCCTATATTAACAAAATTGGATTAAAACAACCAAACTCCATGTTAATTTTACATGACCTTAGCATATAAAAAAACCCACTAAACCTTAGCACGTATGACCCCTTTAACATATTTTCTAAGTCGTTTCTTTTACAATATCGTCATGATAGTATAGTTAGTGTTGTGTCTCAAAGATTAGTCATTTCTCATTAAAAGCATCATCATGTCTTGAATTTTATACCACTGTGTTCAAATTATCACACTTAACATGTTCATATTTAATTTGGCCAAAATTGTCATCATTTTCCCCTTTCGACACTCAATTGAAGCTTAGGTAGGTAAAAGGCGCATGAAAACTATTTTTATTTTAATTTTTGTGTCCTTTATTAATTTGTATGATGCATCCATTTGATAGTGTTCTCATTACATCTATGCTTCGAAAGTTGAAAAGTATCCCCCTAAGTATTATAGAAAAAGAAACCAATATCCCTTATTTATTAAAAAAATATGAGCGGTTCCCCTATCCTAGATTTTAAACCCTTTTCTATCTAAAGTCCTCACCCCTTCTCATTTTCATTTACATAAAAGAAATAAAATACCTTTAAATTCCAAACCCCATTACCTTACCCTTAAAAAAGTCTTCTCCATAGAGATCCTTTTGTCTTATCTAAGTTCCTTATTCCCCTATTTAAATAAAAAAATATACCATTTATCTAGTCTCTAATCTTTTTTATAAGTAAAATAAAATAAAAAAGATTATTTCTCTTAATACTCTTTATATTATAATGTATTTGTATTATATATTATATATTATATTATAATATATAACTTGAAAACAATATATATAACATATAACTTATATTAAACATAAGTATGTATTATATATAAATAATATAAAACAAAATAATAAAAAATTATAATTAAAAAACAAAAACATAACAAACATTACAGATTTCATATACACAAACGGACAATCCAATATACACAAAACCATAATGACCATGAAGCCCGCATACTCTCTGTTTCTACAGCCTGGCTTTAATGGATATAGGATCTAAGAGAATGGTATTCGAAAATATGCATAAGCCGACATACTCTCTGTTTCTATAGCGTGGCTTTAATGGATATAGGATCTAAGCGAATGCTATTCGAAAATATGCATAAGCGCATTGAAGTTGTATGGAATTCAACAATTGCAACATATTCGTGGCTTGGACATGACATCAATCCTTCCATCTCTTTCACCAAACAAAAGCAGGAGAATTGAAGCCAACCCCATTTTTTTTCGCCTCACTTTGCATTTAGTTGGCCACCAAACGGAAGTTGGAGAATTGGATCCAACCCCATTTGTTTTCGCCTCAGTTGGTAGTGCATGTACATGAATAGCATACATTGAAGAAGGTAAGCAGACACATACCCAAATCATTAAAGTGGATCGGATTCAGATATATTTGTGGGAAGTGCTCTCCTTCATATGTATGGAAAATTTGGGTGTGGGTATATCGAGAATGTGTTTGTCGGAATATATTGGCTTAGGTTAGGTTTCTCTTAACCATGGCGATGTTTTAGTTTCAATTTCAACCGATTCCCCAACATGGCCTGCTGCCTCAACTTCATAATCATTGTGGCTATTATTTCCGTTCAGCCTTTAGGCAGGGAATCAGAAGAAAGGTTGTGTGATTTTTCCATTTCCCATCAGGTTCTCCGTTGTTTATATTTTTAAGAAGCATCACGATTCGCTACCCCACATCACTGTCTACTAAAATATTGTTGACTTGAGTTTACCCAGGAAATTCTTTGATCGGGATCCATCTTCGCGACGAGACGCAACATAACAGACTCGCAACAAAATGTCTTCTCCTGCAGAGTAAGTTCCTGATAATGTTCTTCTGCTCTTTGCTTCCAGGTTTTTCATTGCTTAAAGTTTGTGGTAAAAACCCTGATCTATTTATTTGCATTATTTTTGCACCTTGTGCATAAATTCTTCCTTATTATCCAATGCAGATTACTAATTATGCTGGCTATCGGTGGATTGATTGATGTTGTAGGGTTTGTTTTATATGTACATATTTTTAATTTTTTGGAAACCTACATCAAGGGTTTCTATTTAGTATTTATCACTAGCACTTGTCCCACTCCTAATTCCAGATTATAGATAACCATGTCTTTATGCAGAATGTTTTGAACCAGAATGTGTTTCCTTGACCTGCAAAATGTTTATATATGGAAGGAAGGAAATAAAGGTGGACAATATGGGGGATTTTTAATAGTGGGAGCAAGAAGCATCACAATTGGAGCTTATATCCCAAATGCCGCATCGATAGTAATATTGCATCCCAGGTATGTCATGCTTCACCAACAAAAATACTAAAAACACCGTGAGCATATGTTGGAGGAAAAACCTTCTCTTTAAAAGAGGATGAAAACTAGTTTCCTTTCAATGTTATCTTTAATGCTTGATGCACATATTGTGCATCACTAAACTTGGGTTGAACCTACGCTTTACATCAAAAAAAGGTGCTCAACATGTATTTTATATGGAGAACTCTATTTCCTAGCCAACGTTCACTGTCTCTAGTTCAACTTTCCAACTGATAGACACTGTTCTTGTGACTCCTAACATGTTCCCCTCTAATCTCGGCTAACAAAACCGACCTAATTGTTTTTTTGAATTATCTAGGTTGATGATACTTTGCTGACAAGATTAAGGATGGAAATGATAAACATGAAACAAAAATGAAAAATCTATAGGAGAAATACTAAAACAAAGGTTATTTGGCCCTACTTCCCAACTTCTAGATAGTAGAAATCAATCATAAATGGAAATACGATATTGAAACAAAATTAAACACCCATGGTTGTATCTCTAACAAAGTATAGTCTCATGTTTTGCAGCAAACATTTGAGACTTTAAAAGTTAAAACCTTGGTTGTAGCTATTTCCTAGCTTGGTTTTTATGATCTTGGATGTAGTTATCTTCTTGGAAACCTCATGGTTTTGGATCATGCTCCTTTTTCAAATCTCAATCTCAATGCAAAACATAGTACATTTATTCTCCTTGACTATAATAATGTTTTCAATTTCCTTGGCATGATTATACCCACTCTTAATCTCAAACACAACCACTCATAGTCACACACTATCTGATGGTCTTCCTCGACTAACATAA